>MCJB01021808.1:41475-77705 GCA_002018475.1 Nicotiana obtusifolia | reverse complement strand
TATAACCCATATTTGTACGTGTTAGATTACACCGTAAGATAGTCTACCTAGGTTCGAGGAGAGAAATACCTTTGAGACAATAAGAGTTTAGTCCTATTGGTCTTAAACGATGCAAAGGTGTATAAGGGTGGTTAACAAGTATTAGAGGATAAACGAGTTAAGGATGTTGTAACTCGCGTTTTTGGGAAAAATCGAGAGGTGGTTAACATCACCAAGAGGTCATGTTTTAAGCTATTTGGATGATATGATATCAGTTTCCTAAGTCTTGAAGTCAAACGAGTTATGAAACAAAAGTCGACAAAAGTTGTCGCAACTTAGGTTCACAATTCTACTTAAACGATAGGTCAAATGTTTCTGAGCTTTTCTCCCAATTTACAAGGAATTACGGGGTGATCTATCTACCAAATTAAAGGTCTATGAGTCTAGTTTCCAATTCTTCAAACCGTTTATCAATACGATCTCGAGTATTGAGATAATTGTATTTCCGTAGAACTGTGCAGGCTGGTAGGTGACAAGTAGGTGCATCACCTACTTGCCAAAATTAAGGGCTAAAAGTTAAAAGCCCCAAGTCAGTCAAGAGAGGGATTTTAAAAGCTTCTAAAGCCAGATAATTCACTATTATTTCACAGCTTCAAAACCTAAAAGAACCCCTGCAACCCCTCCCAAAATAATCCCACACAAACCCTAATCTATTTTCCCCTCTTTCAAGTTATAGTTGAAGGTAAACCCTAGAGTTTGAGGAACCAAAGCAAGGGCTGAGTTATCTAACAAGCAAGGTTAGTTTACTGCTCTATTTAATACATTTTTTTCTATTGTTAAGACTTGGTAATTCGTTCTATGTGTGTAAGAACTCACGGGACGGTGATCGGAAGCTGTGAGTTCGAGTTATTCACTTGTAGCGGACTGTTTTGTGAACTGTTTTGTGTTGCTGTAAAGCTGCGTGTTATACTACTGATTTGTGGAGTTTTGGATGGGGAAGGGTGTGGAGAAACACCATATATATTTAGGGTTGTGGCCTGATAGTTGTTCATAACATTTCCGGATCGTTTGACACGACTATAGTGGCCATTGTACGTATGAAGTGATTGGTTTGTGCGTGGACTGTTTTGGGAGGCTTAATATGATTCCTATTGATGTTGTTTGGCTGTTTGGTGACTGTTTGGACTTGTGTGAAGTCATATATGTAGGGGAGGTGCTGTCCGTTTTATTGCAAAATAGGTTACAGTCGATACATAATAGTTACGACGCCTAAACGATAACGGTAGTGTCATTTCTCTTATTGTAGACTAAGAAGCTGTGGAAATTTCATAGCTTGAGATTGGGAAGTATTGCAAGGTATGTGAGACTATCCTTTTCCTTCTTTTGCACGACTAACTGTACACAATGCAATGAACGAACCCCAAAGATACTCTACTCTTAGAAGGTAGCAGTACGTATATTGTTTCCCCTCTTATGGGAGGATTGATATGTTATTATTTCACCATGGTAGTATGACTCTTATGAGTCCAGCATGCATTATCTATTTTACTCTACCGAGCCGCGCTATAGTCGGCCGGGTATGGCACCTATTGTGCAACCACTGATCAGTTGGGTATGATAATGAGGAGGCCCACAGAGGCATATGTATGAGATGATGATGAGGCCCACAGAGGCGTATATTTGTATATGATGATTTTCAAAAGGATGTAAATATATGTATATGCATATGCATGTCAGGCATGACATGGTTAGTCGCCCTCAGAGGCATTCAGATGGTACAGGTTGTATGTCTCTTACCCTGATGCTTATTATTGTTCTTGCATTATGTTTCCTGTCTTACATACTCAGTATATTATCCGTACTGACGTCCTTTATTTGTGGACGCTGCATGTCGTGCTGCAGGCCCGAGCGGGCAGATAGATGAAGCTTCCCCACCACAGTAGGCTACCCAGTTCAGCAGATATTGGCGAGACCCATCCTTCGGACTTGCCACAGTCTTGGTATGCATTTTGTTGTAGGCATTATGGGCATGTCGGGGCCCTGTTCCGACATAGGTTGCATTATGTACGTTTTTTTAGAGGCTCATAGACAATTGTCAATTTATGCATAGACAAGTGATGGGTTGACTTATGTACAGTTGAATTGCCTTGTCGGAAAACGTATGTATTTTGTTTTATGGTTTTGCATTGCAGCCTTGTTGGCCATATTATGTATATAAGTTTGTTCGTATCATGGCATGACGTCTCGGTTCATTATAATTATTGTTCGAGATTATATGCATATGACAAGCCCTATAGATAATAAGGAAAGTTAAATGAAGGGTACGCCGGTGCCCGTTGAGTAGGGTCCGATGCCAGTCGCGGCCCTCCGGCTTGGGTCGTGACAAATAACCTCATAAAATCCACAGTGACCTCATTAATGACATATACAAAATCAGTCGTCTAGCCCTTAATACACTTTCATAGTCCACAACCAATGGAATAATCTACCTCCAAAAATATCAAATCTCTAAACCTCGGGAATACAAAAATCGTCATACCTGATCTCTATCTCTCCCACTAAAATTATTGAACATCACGCATGAACAATTGCCTCATGAGAAATACTCCTATAAACCTTTCGCACCAAGTAGCAAAATCGGAACATCCATGATTACCACCCACACGATATCTTAAGTATTAGTGAAGCCTCTGCAAATCAATACACAATGCACCTCCATAAGCCTCACTCTACTCAGGTGATACAGGATAGTTCTAGCATTCTCTTAAACATCTTAAATCCACCATGCTGTCTAGAACTCGTGACATTCTTTTCAAAACTAAACCGCAACCTTGTCCATTAAATCTCAATCCCACACGGCTCACTATATCTATCATGCCTCAACACAAAAAATACGAGAATCCCGTTATCAACTCTGAATTACAAATAGGATACATACTCCATTAACCAGAACCCTTTCACTTAGCTCAATTCACATGAAAGTTGCAATACGCAAAAAAATTCCCATGCCTGTAGAAGACACCAACCGCAAGTTGTGGCCAAAAATCACCACAAACTCTTCGAAATCCATTTGCATATAACCAAGCCATCAGAACTAAATCCTCTACATCAACCAAGTCACGCATACTGCCAAAACCCGTAAGTGTTACCACAAGTACACTTGTAAAGCCTATTATATAAAAGGATCTGATCATCTCTATTATCATGTTGATCCAAGCCACTGCTAAACGTACCCAACTTCTTCAGATCACTCATGACCTGCCATCACGGTGACACTTCTCTTTCCCAGTACACTATGGACCTCACTCAAAACTCATCCCAAGTAATGCCAACATGAAATCTCTTCGTCCTAAGACTCATAATCCACTTTATTCCCTTTTATACATCAAATAATACCTCAAACCGAAATACCTTCTTTGAAGAGATCTTCTATGAATCTGAAGTTATTTCTTCCATCTCTCAAACACTGCCTCGCAGAACCAATAATGTTGAAGAAATACCCCAAAACTCTCTCACAATCACATGAAAATCTTGTTTCCTTGGTCGCACACAAATTTGAAAATCTTTAGATACCACATTTGAATCTTAAACCCACTAGAACCATCCTCGAGAGTTACCCACTCAGTCCTAGTCAAGATTACATAGCCAACCATGCTGAACAGTCAACGCTCTGTCAACACATGAATACTCCACTAGAACAACCGAGCGAATCCTTTACCTTTACACACTACATCCACCAAGGACTATCCAACCTGAGCCATTTCACAACCTACATATAACAATCAGGTAAGATATAACATGCCTCAAGCAAATTCCCTACCTAAATCAATCTCGAAGTCATCCTCCTCAAGCCATAAATAATCCACAAGTGCATCGAAGTCCAGGACCGCAACAGCACATGACCATGTGACATCCCAAATTATCAGCCCAAATGCATACTCAACCTTGTGACAGTCGTGCCATCTACCTCAAGAGATCCAGACTCACATCATAGTACATACATCCCTTTGGATAGAAGATAAAACTCTTCATAGCAGCCTCATAAGAAATCGTACAAAGTCCAACCTTCTCACATGAGATGTCTCACCTGTGTAACCTCAAATCTTTCTATGACCTTGCCATGAGCACCACCATTATGTACTTAATTCATTCTCCCAAGTCTACACTCGTAAACAGGCCGAATAATCCATTTCACTTCATTAATAGACAATCAAAAGATCCATCAACGTGTCCAAAACTCGAGACTATACAGTACACTAATATGATAATCTAGCATATATGTTCCCTTTGTAGCTCAAGCAACCCTTCTTGACAAATTCAGATTCTCCAAATATAAGAAGACTTAGTCATTTGTCCATAATTACGCAAATTGCACCAAACTTCCTCAAAGCATGTGGCTACCCTACCACATAGTCCATAATGATACGCCCGCACTCTCACACAGGCATAGCCACCTTGTGAAGTAAGCCACTCGGTCTTTGATGCTCATTCTCGACCTGTTGACAATCATACACCGCGAGACATGCCTAATAATGTTCTTTATCCTCCACCACCCATAATGCTGACTCGAATCACGATACGTCTTTATATCATCCGTAGGAACAAAATACCACAAATTACAAACCTCCTCAAGGATCATCTCTGTCAAACCATCAATACAGGAAACACAAATCCGACCCTAAAGTTGCAACACACGACATACTAAGGACCACCTCCTTAGCACCACCCCGCACACTGTGCCCCTACGGACAAGCAAATGTAGATAATCACACCGACAAAATCTGATGTGCTCAAACAAAGACAATTGTGCAACCACACAAGCAAGAACTCCATTATGCTCAGAGTTGCCCAAAAGCCTCTCCTGTGCTGGAACAAATACCAAACTCCAAATCATGAACCAGATAGTTCTCCTCACGGGCTTCAACTGTCATAACACGTAGGCGACCACCCTTCCACTCTGCACTAACACCATGCCGAAACCAACAAATGAAACATCATAATAAGTTGTGTAAGGCTCCAAACCCGTGGGCAACACCAACACTAGGGCGGCTACAGATGGAAACCCCTCCACAAAGTGGCGATAGTAGCCAACCCTCAACACGGGAAAAAACATACCACACCACTGGTGAAACATCCCCCACAAGTGGATTTGTTAAAAAAAAAAACCCTAAACCCTAAACCCACATGAAACCACTAGTGTCGAGGGATTTCCTTGATAAGCATGTTTGGATGCTAGAAATGAGAGGAGATTTTAGTGTCAAATCAGCGTGGGAATACTTAAGAAGGAGACAAGAACCTTGCAATTCTTGTATAAAAATCTGGGTGAAAGGATTACCTTTCAAGATTGCTTTCTTTATGTGGAAAGTTTGGAAAAATAAGCTGCCACTGGATGACTTCTTTAGAAGACTGGGCTACCTAATGACATTTAAATGCTGGCTTTGTGCTGAGTCAAAGGAAGAGACAATGTATCATCTATTTTTCACATCATATGCTGCCAATACAGTTTGGAAGTATTTTCTTGGTCATGCAGGATTTAGCATGGATGGGATCACATTTCATCAAGATGTGGTCAAATGTTGGACTGTTGATGATATACCTAGATTAAAGCCTATAATACAAGCTCTACCATCAGTGATAGTGTGGGAAATATGGAAGTGAAGGAACAGTTACAAATATGGAGATAAAGTCACTGTAAGAAGGGTCATATATCAAATTTCTTCTACTGTTCAATCTCTCGTCAAATTTAGAAAGCCAGGTATTTAGAACTTTCCTCATAAATGGAAAGATTTATTCAACATGATGGAGAAATATACACCTACATTGAAGTATACTAAGGTACTGTGGGAATATCCAAGTCAAGGGTGGATAAAAGTCAATACAGATGGGTCTTCTAGGGGCAATCCAGGTAGAAGTTTGATTGGTTTTGTGTTGAGAAATGAAGAGGGAGATATACTATATGTATGTGGTAAGGAGATTCATGAAGGGACAAATACAGTTGCTGAAGCAAAGGCAATGCTCGAAGCCTTGAGGTTCTGTGTGGAGCATGAATATATGCTCATTGATCTACACACTGATTCGGTGTTACTTCAGAAGGTAATACATTGATAGTGGAGTGTTCCGTGGTCTATTTCTATGGATGTGGAGGAGATCAAGGGGTTGATGGCTAGGTGTAATGTGACAGTGGCACACACTCTTAGAGAAGGCAACAGTTTGGTACATCATCTTACAAACTATGCTTTAGATGTTGGCCCTATACAATTTCACTATTTTGATGAACTGAATATACAAGGAAGAAGGTTGGTGAATAATGATAAGATGCAATGTCCATACATACGAGTAAGAGTAGCAAGGCTAAAGGAGGTTACATATTTGATCATCGTGTTCGAGTCCTTTTGGAGGAGAGCATGGTGATGATTTTTTATACTAACCTTGTTTTCTTTTTTGCGGGAACAGTTACTGCATCTATGCCCTATCCTTTAAAAAACTTTCAGCTGGTGGTATTAGTAAAATGTACTCAGTCTACTAGAGAGAGTTGAGGCTAGGCACAAGCATGGAAATAGGGATGGTAGGCAGGGGTCTATGGGTCTGTACTGTAATAGGAGCCTTCAAACATTGAAGGCTTGCTATTCTCATTTTACACCATAATGTCCTACTACTTAGGTTGAGCACCAGTAAATTGCACATGAAGTTAAACATACAAAACTGGAGGTGCAATAGACAACTACTAAGAAGATTTATCGACTCATCAGTGTCAGGCACATGCTTTGATTTTTCAAAAATGGGATCACGGGATGTGTAGTACTTGATCCTACATTTTGCGATTGGACAACAAGGTGCAAGGGTACACAACACATGGAGCTGGAAATACTAATGCAATAACATGGCAGAGGAGTTTGCAAGAAGTTTGGCTACTAGATATATGGATAATCAAAAGAGCCACACATACAAAGAAGCTGCAGATGAAGGCTGGGAAAGGAGAATTATGGCTACACAATTTGATTCACTATGTTCATTCGTCATGCGGCAAAGGGAAGATGACCAAAGTTGCAAAAAAATAAGGTTACATATGGGCCTCAATTGCGAAGACTTAGCAGGCTAGTTTGTATAACTCAATTAAGATTATTTATTAGACTACATATTGTAATATCAGTGTTGAGTACCTCGGCCAACACTGATAATAGGAATTATGTACTTGTCAAAGTTTATTCCTTTCATTTGGTAAGACCTCCTGGCATTTCTTGTGTTTTCTATTTATTGAGTTATATATTAAAAAACTAGACCTAAGCACCTTGCCTAGTGGATTTGCTAAAAAAAAAACCCTAAATCCAAAGCCACGCATGAGAGCTTTGGCGAAAGGCGATTTACGACAACTGGGAGTCGAAGCTTGAGCAGGTCTCTCATGGCGTCTCTGGCCACTGGCCAGCCACCTGATGGTGCTGGTCAGTCATCCATGCCTCCCCCACAACCTACTACATTCATTACACCCACAAATCCAATCCAAAACTACGCTAATCTGTACAGCAAAAAATAATAAATACTCCCATGCAAACCCTAGCCGTCGTTCCTATGAAAGCAGTGAAGTATTTACATGGGGAACCTATTGTACGCTAAAGCAGAAGTTAAGCAATCAATCATGAAACTAGGATTGCAACTCGTAGTATTGGGCAAATTTTCGTATTGAAAGCCAATAATTAACGAATTGCGCAAGGTGCTTCCACTTCAATGTGAACTTAAAGGAGCCTGCTCTATTGGGCTTATTGAGGATAATCACGTGTTGATCAGATTGTCATTAATGGAAGATTACGTGCATTTACTCTCAAAACCTGCTTTTTACTTAAAGGCTCAAGGAGATATGTGGCAGATGCGTTGCACCAAGTGGAATCCTTGGTAACACCTGATGAGGAAACTCCTATAGCAATAGCTTGGATTAGCTTTTCCGAGCTACCTCCTAACCTTTTTAGTAAGGAATTTGTTTTTTCATTAGCAAGAGCAGTAGGTAATCCACTACATGTTGATTTGACTACGCAAAATGGAACAAGACCTAGCTACGCGAAGGTGAAAGTAGAGGTGAATTTGCTTGCAAAATTCCCTCAACGAATTAAGATTGTAGAAGAGGAAGATGAAACTGGGCCGAAAGAGTCTAAGTGGATCAAGATTAGGTATGATTATATGCCTAAATATTGCAAAAGGTGCAAGAAACAAGGCCATAATGAAGCTGAGTGTTGGGTCATCAATCGTGATCTTAGGAAATTTGAAGATCAAGACAATGACAAAGTGAAGGAGAAGGAATTTGTTAGTATGGCAGCTGCTTCAACTAAGGTGTTGTCAAGTGGTAAAGTATTGGGTAAACCAATTATAAATCATGCTAGGCAAGAATGGATGCAAGCAAGGAGAAACAAGTACCAACGTGATAATAGAGGATATATTATTGACAATACAAAGGAGAAGGAGATTGACTAATGGAAAGGGGAAGAAGAAAGCTGAGGCAGTAGAAACTAATAACAAATTTTATGCACTGGAAGTCGAGGAGATTGAGCAACCAACGCAGATGATTACTGATGGCAAGGGAGATAATAATAGCAAGATACAACAGAAGAAGCAACAAGGAATTGAAGCTAAGAAGGTTCAGGAGAAAGAGCAGGTGAAAAATAAAGAAAATCCCAGTCTCAATCGTAATGTTATCGGGAATACATTAACGACTAAGGAAGGAATTACTAATCCTAGTAATACAGGTATTAGGGCTGAGGAACAAAATACAAAGGTGTCAATGAGGAAACAAAGTGAAATTGAATAGCTTAAATGGGTAGAAAAGGAAGCAGTTTTGAATGTGGAGAATAATGAGAGGAACAACCCAAATATGGATAGTAAATGGGAATCCTAGAGCTACTGGGATTACTGGTTCAAAAGGGAATGGAACTCAACATGCCGCGAAGGAGATTCCTCCTAATCCTATTGATACTAGGAAAGAGGAGTGTAACAAAAAGGAGTCAACTTGGGATTGGCTACATAGGCGGTTTGGTACAAGTAAAGAAGAGTTGAGGCAGCTTAATGTTACCAATAAACCAATCATGCCAAGATATTCCTTCTCGAACCTCTGATGATTCTCGCATAAATGGAGAAGATAATGAATTCAATTCTAGGAAAGCCCTTTGGAGTGATGAATTTGATGGTATGGAGGTTCAAATAGACACAACAATTACTACAGAAGGCAAAGGAAAGAAGGACAACAAGCAGGAACAAATACTACACAAAATGGAATCAACAGCTACAATAAAACCTAGAATTCAAAACACTAGGGTTGACTATAGTTTGAGTGCTAAATTGCAGAAATAAACTCCATCTACTAGAGCTGATAGAGGATCAGTAGTTGAAGCTAGATATCATGAAGGAGCAGCTGCTACAACATTAGCCAAGACTCAAGCTAATGTAACAGTAAACCCTAGCAATGCTGGAGAGGTTGTGGCCACTGTTGATTGTGTTCTGGTGTATCTGTTGAGGAATGATCAAGTTGGGGATCCTAGTGTGAAGTTCTTGGAGGATAAAGTGGGGTCAAATCACCAAACAGCTGATAATAAGGGTAATGATCCCAATGGAACAGTAATTCTTGGGAATTCTGCTACAGTGAACCCTAACTTGGGCTCCTTATATGAACTTCAATTTAAAGTGATACAGGAAAATATAGGGATAAGGGAGTAGAATTCAGACATGTTAAAGGAGGCTACAATGAGGGCACATGATGAAATTGAGAATGATTTAATACCCAGGGATCTAAGTGCAATTGAGCCAATGGGCTGTGCATAAGCCACTGATCGGATTATGCAACTGCAGCTCAATATGCCTTTGAAGTCACCATTTCAGACACTACATGATATGGTCACACACAATGTGGCATCTGTTGATAAATCTTTCATGGAACAACAACAATTGGAGGAGGAAGGGGATGATGAATCAACTGCCAGCAATTTTAGACAAGTCGCAAGGGAGGCTGATTATCACCTAGAACTACTGCTAAGGGAGGAAAGAAGAGGAAGAAGCAGACTCAGAATAAGGAACCTGTTCAACCTACAAGAATCTTGCCAAGGAGCGCAGCCTCACAGACTAAATGATGATCAATACACGGATTTGGAATATTAGGTCTGTGAATACTGCGTAGGCCTTTCCTAGGGTGATCAACATGCATAGGGAGCATAATCTCTGTGCCATTGCACTAATGAAACCATTCCAGAAAGCAGATCATATACAAAGGTATAGGAGAAGATTGAATATGGAGACTGCCTTCTCAAATTTGAATGGGAAGTTATGGCAATTTTTTGATGTTGTCGTAGAATGGGAGTTAGTGATGGAAACTGCCCAACAAGTAACTATAAAGGTGTTTCATCATGATCTAGGGCAACATATTATGATGACATTTGTATATGCAAAATGTTCTGCATTAGAGAGACTAGAATTATGGGATAAAATATACTACATGGCAAGTGATATGGAGCTACCTTGGCTAGTAAGAGGGGACTTTAATGTGGTATTTCATGAAGATGAAAAGATAGGTGGTTTGCCAGTGCAACCCCCCAGAATATGAGGATTTTGCATTTTGTGTAAATTCTTGTGGATTATTTGATCAAGGCTACAAAGGAAGTCCATTTAGATGGTGGAATGGAAGGCCTAATGCTGAGTGTATATTCAAAAGGCTAGATACGATAGTTGTGAATTTGCCATTTCATAACATGATGCCTGCAATTGAAGTGAAACATTTAATCAGAATTGGATCAAATCATGCACCATTACTCATGACATGCGCGGTGAGCATACTAAAACCTTTGTCAAGCCATTTAGATTCTTAAACTTTTGGACAAAACATGCTACATTTATGGATGTGGTGAGACAGAATTGGAATACAGATTTTATTGGAGATCCTTTTCTAATGATCAAGCACAAACTCAAGAAGGTGAAGGAAACATTGTCTTAATAGAATAGGGATACTTTTGGAGAAATATTCAAACAGTTAGCAATACTGGAGGATATTGCAAAGGTGAAGGAGATGTTTGTTTGAGGAAGAGCCTACAATTGAGAATAGGATTGTCCTTCAAAAAGCTCAAGCAGAATTGAAGAAGTAACTGAGTATAGAGGAGCAATACTGGAAACAAAAAGCTGGAATGACATGGTTTGCTGAGGGTGATAGGAATACTAGATTATTTCATAACCATATCAATGGCAACAAGAAGAAGTTACAATTGAAGAGAATTCAGTGTGGCTAGAAGATTAAGAGCTGATGGCTAATGTTGCAGTTGAATTCTATCAAGGACAATTCACAAATGAGGGAGATCCTACTGATTTTTCTATGTTGGATAATGTCCTAGTTATGGTTTCCATAGAGCAAAATTTGGAGCTTTGTAGGTTTCCAACACTATAAAAAGTTAAGGCTGCTGTTTTTGAGCTAAGTGGGGATAGTGCTAGTGGTCTTGATGGATTTACTGGTCCATTTTATCAATCATGCTTGGAGGTGATTTGCTGTGATATTCACAACATGGTTCTACATTTCTATGGAGGCGCAGATTTACCAAAGTCTATTACTCACACTAACTTAGTGTACTGCTAAAGAAGCTGAGAGTTCAGACATTCTCAGACTTAAGACCTATAAGTTTGAGTAATTTCATCAACAAATTTATATCTAGAGTCCTTCATGACAGATTGGAAAAGTTTCTGCCTACTTACATATCCCCTAACCAATCTGGTTTTGTGAAAGGGAGGAGTATATTTGAAAACATTCAATTTACACAAGAAATCGTCACTGACATAAGAATGAGAGGCAAACCTGCCATGTGATCATTAAGCTTGATATGGCAAAGGCTTAAGATAGAGTGTCCTAAAAATATCTAATGCATGTGCTAAGAAGAATCGGGTTTGCAGAACACTTTATCACTATGATTTGGAACCTACTCTCTAATAATTGGTATTTAGTGTTGGTTAATGGACAATCCTCAGATTTTTTCAAGTCTACAAGAGGAGTGAAGCAAGGTGATCCACTGTCTCCTGCATTATTCATCCTATTTGTTGAAGTGCTATCTAGATCTTTGAACAAATTGTTTGAAGTTAAGTCCTTTATTGGATTTGGTATGCCTAAATGGTTAGATAAGTCCTTTATCGGACTTAGTATGCCTAAATGGTTGAAGATAAGTAAGCAAGACATTACATTACTTGGCAAGGGTTAGATATCCGTGGTTATCTCATAGACCTTTATTGTGGCCAGATATGATTCAATTCTTTGAAGCCTATAAGCCAATATTGATCACTAGGAGAGTTACTTAGAAGCTCCCATATCAAGGATAGTACAAGTGTAACACCGATAGAGCTTCTAAAAGAAACTCGGGGCCTAGTTCACTTGGCTTTTGTGTGAGAAATGATGTTGGAGATTTAGTGTATGCAAGAGCAGTGGACTTAGGAGTGATCACAAATGTTGTAGCTGAGGCAAAAGCAATTCTGCAAGGTTTGGAGTATTGTGTGGAGCATGATCTTCATCCACTCATATGGGAGACTGACTCATTGGTGCTAGAGAAAGTTATTGAAGGGGAACAGGATCCACCTTGGTCTATAATACTAGATGTTCAGTAGATTAAGGAGATGAAGGATCACTTTAGTGTGATCTTTCAACATGTGTTCGGAGAAGGCAACTCAGCTGCAGATTTTATAGCTAACATGGTTTTTTCTTTTGTAGGTACAACCCAGTTTCAATCTTTTCTGAACTGCCTAGTGCAGGGAGAAGATTAATTAATCTTGACAAATCACAAACTCCTAATCTTAGGGTTAGGATTGCCAAACGAAGAGCCCCAGATTGATGATGATTCAAGGTTTGTTATCCCAGTTTCCTACTTGTCATCTAGTTAAGGTTAGAGTCTGTACATAGTTAGAGTACTTTCCAGTAGTATTGGCATGTTATCATGCTCATTCTAGAGGTGCTCTAATGGGGTAGGGATGTTCATATACTAGCAGGAAGTGGATACTTCACTATATAAAGTTTTTGGAGAACCTAATGTCTAAGTTTGTGTTTCAGTATCCATATATACTGGAAAATGGGTGACTAAGTGCAAACGATGGCATCCAGAGTATATGTGCAATGCTAGGACATTAGCCAGTGGTATTAGTATGACTTCATGCCCAATCTGGAGATGTAATGGCAATGTATATAGTCATTTGTTATGGTCGATATGTAAACCCTACTGCTGGTAGGTGCTCCTCCTTCATACAGGTACCATTTGGAGCAGTATGTATATTGGTTACAACACACCAGTTTATATTATATATATATATATATATATATATATATATATATATATATATTAACCACTAGGCAGCCAGCCTAGTGGTATATTTATTACAAAAAACTCTAAACCCAAAACCCACGTGTGAGAGTGAGGAGAGAGAAGCTCCGGCTAAAAGGAGGCGATCACTGGGCGATTTACACTTTGAGAGCTCTCATGGCCGCTATGGTCGGCTGCCAGCCATCGTTATCGGCTGGGCAACCCCTTTCCACACTCACCCCAACTACTACGACCATAAACAATAATTTTCAGCCATTAGATTACAGTAATATCTTCAAACCAGTAACATTAAACAACCCCATGCACGCGAAATCTAGTTCGAAAACAACTGTTGATCTATTCCATTCAAACGAGCAACATTCTTGCATGGACAACCATTCATGAAGTCTACAGAATTAGAGGTTGATCACATGAACGTAACAGAAGGCCTCCAATATGCTGTGTTAGGTAAGTTCTCATATGGATGGCAAGACCTCAAAGAGTTACGTTGAATCATTCCAGTACAATGTAGCAATAAAGGAGATTGTAACATTGGATTCTTAAGAGATAAGCATATATTTATTAGATTATTATTATGGGAGGATTTAATTAAGATTACGTCCAAAAGTACTTATTATGTTAAAGGGAAGGATGGGTATAAATATCAGATGAGGTAGCTTATTTATGATGCGAAGTTCAAGGCCGGAGAAGAAACACCAATGGCTAGGGCTTGGATTTCATTCCCACATTTGCTGCCTACGTATTTTGTTAAGGAGTGCTTATTTTCCCTAGCTTCAGCTGTTGGAAAGCCACTGCATCTTGACATGGAAACTATAAATAAAACAAGGCCTAGTTGTGCTTGAGTTAAGGTACTTGTTGATCTCTTAGCAGATTTGCCAAAGAAGGGTCGTATGGATATAAAGAATGAGGCTACAGGAGAGGTAAGAACTGAACGGGTTAAAATTCAATATGATTTCATGCCTGAGTATTGTAAACTGTGTAAATTGCAAGGCCATGATATGATCGAGTGTTGGAGGTTATATCCAGAGCTAATGGAAAACAAATCTGCTGAGAAACAGGCTGTTGATGATTTTGTAGTGGAAGTAAGTAAGGAAAAAGGTTAAGAAACTATCCCACTGATGATTCTCTCAAGTGGAAAAGTTGTTGGTAATGTAGGTGCACAATGGAAGGAAGGAAAGGATAATCGTATGCAAGGTAAGGATAAACAAATAGGTGAACAGGCCAAAACTGGAAAGGTAGTTGTACCAATTGATAAGGCTGCTCAACAGGTACAAAAAAAAGAATAAAATTTGATGTATTGGAGGTGAAACAAAGTGGTATTAATGAGAACAATCAGTTGGTGTTGGTGGAAGAAAGGTCTATTCAAGAAAGCACACCTAATCCTAAGGAAGCTGGGATTTTAAATCCAGCAGCAGCTGTTATTAATCCTAACTCGTCTGGGATTGAAAAGTCGAGGAAAGGGAAAAATGTTAATCCAACTGGAACTGGGAAAAGCCTGATTTCAGCAGCCCCAATTACTAGTCCTAGTCCAGTTGGGATAGACACAGAGGAAGATTGAGAAGATACAAGGCATACTGGGAGAAGGAATGAAGAACGTACAAATAAGAAATCCACATCTCAATGGGTGCAGAGAATATTTATTAGCAATTTGGTTGCTGCTAATATATCTTGCCAAGACATTCCATCACAAGATACTTGAGTGGAAGGGGAACTGGCCAAAAAATCAGAAAAGGTGAAATCTGCTGATATATGGAGTGAGATGTTTAAGAATAATGAGAAGACACAATGGAGTGGAGGTAGACTATTGTCATATCAAATTGAAAAGGATTCTGAGGAAGGAGAAATACCAGATGAAATGCAAAGTGAGGATGAAGCTGTTGATGAGGCAATAGAAGAGGATGATCAAAGTGTGAATGGGGATGCCAATGTTACCAAGATCACTGAAGATGAGAATGTTAACAATAAAGATGTTGATCCCAAAGAGCAGGAAAATAACAATGTGAACCAGATCAGTACAGAAAGAAATAAGGCAGATACATTGATTACTAAAGGAGTACAAACGAGAAGAACTCTAACCAAATCCAATAATTTATAATGGATGCAATTATTTGGAATGTTAAGATCAGTGAATACAATGCAAGCTTTTTAGAGGCTTATCACAATGCATAGACGACACCACTTTAAATTCATTGGAATACTAGAACCAATGCAACATGCTCGAAAAATGGAAAGGTATAGAAGGAGGATTGGACTTGCACGGGCTGTTACGAATGTTTCAAATAAAATCTAGACTTTCATTGATGACGTTTATGAGGTTACTATTTTGTATGACATGGTACAACAATTGACATTGAGACTATTTCACTCTAAAACACATGTTGAACTCATTCTCACATTAGTGTATGCTAAATGTGATGTTGTTGAGAGAATAGAATTGTGGGACTCGTTGTATGCAATGGCTCGAGACATGACTGCCCCATGGCTTGTTGGGCGAGATTTCAATACGATATAGGATGACGAAGAAAAGTTTGGAGGCCTACCAGTATCATTGAATGAGGTAGATGATTTTAGACATTGCATCAATACTTGCCACCTGTCAGATCTTGGATTCAAGGGGAGTACTTTCACTTGGTGGAATGGCAGGGCAGAAGAGGACTGTATTTTCAAAAGGCTAGATCGTTGTCTAGCTAATATGGAGTTTCAGCAAACCTTTCCAGGATTGGAAGTCACACATCTATCCAAGATTGGGTCAGATCATAGTCCTATGTTATTGAAGTGTGATATTGAAGCTGCTCCAATTAATAAATCTTTTAGGTTTCTTAATTTTCTGGTTAAGCATGATACATTTAAGGCTATGGTGAGGGAGAATTGGCATGCAGATTTCAGTGCTGATCCATTTATCCTCTTCAATTACAAACTAAAGAAGTTGAAGAAAACTTTGTATACTTGGAGTAAAGCAACCTGTGGGACATATTTCAAAATATTACGGGCTTGGAGAAAGTTGTTATGGTACATGAAAGGCATTTCGAAACAAGTCCTACTCAGCAGAATAGAGAAAGATTACAAATGGTGAAGGCTCAGCTGATTAGATATCTTGCACTGAAAGAAGAATTTTGGAAATAAAAATCAGGTATGGCATGGCTTAAGGATGGTGATAGGAACACAATGTTTTTTCATGCTCAAGTTAATGGTCGAAGAAAGATTGCAGCTCAAGAGGATGCAAAACAATTTTGGCAGCTGGATAGATGAGGAAGATCAAATTGCAGAATAAGTTGTCAATTTTTCAAGGAACAGTTCTGTGAGAATGTGATTCCTACTGAATTTGGCATCATTGATCAAGAGCCTTGTTTGGTAGACATGGAGCAGAATGCAAAGTTGATCAGTCAGCCTACAAGAGAAGAGGTTAAGCAAGTTGTGTTAGCCTAAATGGGGAGAGTGCACGAGGGCCAGATGGATTCACAAGTGCTTTCTATCATTCATGTTGGGAGATCATCGGTGAGGATATTAATAACATGGTTAGGGCATTCTTCAGTGGCCAACAGTTAGTAAAATGTGTGACACATACAAATCTGGTGCTCTTACCAAAGAAGAAGGAGGTAGTACCTTTTCAGATATGAGGCCTATAAGCTTAAGTAACTTCATCAACAAAATCTTTTCTAGGGTGATTCATGAGAGATTGGTGGAGTTACTTCCTAGTTTAATTTCAGAAGAACAAGCAGGATTTGTGAAAGGGAGATGTACTGTCGAAAATGTGCTTTTAACTCAGGAAATCATCACAGATACTAGACTAAGAACAAGGGTTGGACCAAATGTTGTGATTAAGCTTGACATGACAAAAGCTTATGATAGGTTATCATGGCTATTTCTGATGAAGGTGCTAAGGAGAATGGGATTCTGTGAAATATTCATTGGCTTGGTGTATGATATTGTCGAAAATAACTGATATTATGTACCCATTAATGGACAACCCCATGGTTTTTTCAAATATTCAAGGGGTGTCGAGCAAGGTGATCCACTCTCACCCACACTTTTCGTCCTAGCTTCTGAGGCATAATCAAGGGGTTTGAATGCTTTGATTTGAATCTATATTTTTGTGGCTTTGGTTTGCCTAAATGGAATCCAAAAATTAATCACCTAGCATACGCAGATGACACAATCATCTTCTTATCTTCAGATGCTACATCTTTATAGTTGGTGATGGAAGTCTTATACACATATGAGGCTGCATAAGGGCAGTTGGTGAACAAAGGTAAAATATGCTATTTATATGCACCATTCTACTAGCTTGGAGGTGGTTACAAAGGTGGAGAAGATCACTGGTATAAGAAGGCAGGATTTCCCATTTACATACCTTGGATGCCCATATTTTATTCAAGAAGGAAGATGGATTATTATCAAGGCCTTATCACTAAGGTTCTTGACAAGTTGCAATCATGGAAAGTTAAGTTACTTTCTATAGGAGGCAGGGCAGTTTTGATTTCTCATGTCCTTCAGAGCATGCCAATCCATCTACTTTCTGTTGTCAATCCCCCTAGCTATGTCATTAACAAACTTCATAAGATGTTTGCACAATTTTTTTGGAGTAATTCTGGTGGAGGTAAAAGTAGACATTGGGCATCATGGAACACTTTATGTATGCCATGTGAGGAAGGTGGAATAGGTTTTAGATCATTGCGTGATGTGTCTATAGCGTTGTTCTGCAAATTGTGGTGGAATTTTTGAACAAAGCCAAACCTTTGGAGTTCATTTATAAGCCAGAAGTATTGTAAGAAACTAAACAAAGTAATAGTGACATGGAGAGAAGGATCACATGTATGGAGGAAGATGTTGGAATGTAGGGATATCATTGAGTATCAAATTACTTGGCATCCAAAAATGAGATCCCCTCTGTTTTGGTTCGACAACTGGACAGGATTGGGAGCTTTGTACTTCCTTGTTCCTCCTGATTTTGGGGTAGATGAAACCATCCATAATGTGTATGATGTACTGGAAGATGGTGCTTGGAATGTGGACAGGTTGTTGGAGATTCTGCCTAAGGAGTTTGCACTACATATTGTGGAGAAAGTGCGACTTCCAATTATGGAAGATGGCATTGATGTACCTTACTGGATGCTTGAGACTTGTGGTCATTTCACTGTCAAATCTGCTTGGGAGTACCTAAGGCGGAGAGATGAATCTAGGATAGCTTACAAAATGATATGGGTAAAAGGTTTACCAATTAAAATAGCATTCTTTATGCGAAAGGTGTGGAAAGCTAAACTACCTCTTGATGATTTTATGTGAAGGCTGGGGTATTTCATGCCATCGAGGTGTTGGTGCTGTGCTGAACCTAAGGAGGAAACTCAGGTGCACTTGTTTTTCACATCTAATGCTGCTACTAGAGTTTGGAAGTACTTCTTATCGAGGGCAAGAATAGCAATGGATGGGGCTATAATCACATCAAGCTATTACCAAATATTGGACTGCCCAAGTAATTCCTAAACTTAAACAAATTATGCAAGCTTTGCCTTCTTGTATTGTGTGGGATCTATTAAAGAGAAGGAATAGTTTCAAATATGGGGAGGCAGTGTCTATCAGCAGAGTGATCTATCAGGTTTCTACAACATTACAAGCTCTTGTTCAAGTGAGAAAGCCAGGAGTAAATGTTCCATACAAGTGGTAGGACCTGCTAACTATGATGGAAAACTATACTCCAAGATTGAAGGTTGAGAAAGTTATCTAGGAACTACCACTAGAGAGGTGGATTAAAATCAATACAGATGGTGCATCTAGAGGAAATCCTAGAAGAAGTGCAATTGGATTTTGTGTGAGGGATGAAGCAAGGGAGGTGAGATATGCACTGGGAAGGGAGATCATAGAGAGGACAAATACTAAAGCAGAAGTAGTAGCTATTGTGGAGGCTTTAAGGTTATGCAAATTACACAACTACACCCATATATGGCTTCAAACGATTCGATGCTATTGAAAAATATAATTGAGGGTATATGGAAGCCACCTTGGTGTATATTTGATCAGGTGGAGGAGACTATGCAGCTGATGGAGGGATGTAATTTCAAGGTGTCACACATCTATAGAGAGGGAAACAAACTAGCTGATCACCTTGCAAATTATGCTCTTGAGGTTGGGAGGATTGAACGCCATGATTTTGAGCATCTAGATTCACAAGGAAGGAGGCTAGTAAATAAGGATAAGATGCAATGTCTATATATATGAGTAAAGGTGGCAAAGAACTAAGAGGTGGAGGAGAAAGGCTGTCAAGATAGAAGGAGATCGTTGGGTGTTAGTTGCTATATCAACATGTTCAAATCCATAGGGAGGAGATCATGGGGATACCTTTTTTCTCTAACAGAGTTTTCTTTTTTGCAGGAAAATTTATTATATCTAAGCCCTATCCTTTGAGAAACTTTTAGCTGGTAGCATTAGTACATTGTACTCATTCCACTAGAAGGGATTGAAGGAAGGCACAAGCATGGAAGCAAGGATGACTCTGAGCATATCTGTGTGGACCATCATGTATCAAAGGTCAACTCTCAACACCATACACTCCGGTGTACTTGACCTTATGGTAAATATCAGTAGCTTTCACTATGAGCTAAGCAAAAGGGACACACAAGAATGGAACTACAGGACAAAGTTGTCCCGAATTTTCATAAGGGATATGCATTATTGGCATTCAACAATGGGATCACTACATGGAAGAGAAAAGACAAAGTAGCAGAGTTTCGGATATCTACTATATTAGTGGAAGACAACATGAGCTACGATAAAGAGGTTTTTATAGATGATTGAGACAAACAGAAAAATAAATCGCAGGGCAAGGAGGCAACACGATTAACTACGTCTACTGGTACACACAAGATACTACAGCATTATATGAGCAGATTTGGACGATGGGATTCATGGGAACACTGGAACAGAATGACTGATACTCAAGCTTTGGAAGATCACATGAATTACATACACAATGATGAAGCAGCTGGAGATTGGGAAAGAACGATCATGACTTCACAATTGGATTCAATATGCGCACATCTAAGAATGCAAAGAGAAGGTGGCCAAGGTTGCAAAATAAGAAGATTACGTATGGGCATTAATTGCGATGAATTAGCATGGCTGGTTTTTATCTGTTTTGTTAGTTTATATTATGTTACTTCTTTCATCTTGTTAGACCCTATAACATACTGATTTGTTATTGTTTTGTTTTTGAGATATTTATATAAAAACTAGCCCTAGGCATATTGCCTACTGGATTCATAGGCTATTCTCTCTTTGAGAGCTTTAATGGCCACTCAGGCCGGCGGTCAGCCCACTGTTCTGGCCGGTCTGCCTTCCCCCTCCATCGCCCCCATCCCTGCTATGACAAACACCAATACCCAGCCCTTAGATTACTGTCATATATTAAAACCAGTAGCATTAAACACTGTCATGGACAACCTTTAATGAAGTTCACAGAATCAAAAGTTGATCGCACGAATGTAATAGAAGACCTGTAATATGCTATAGTAGGTAAATTCTCATATGGATGGCCTGACCTCCAAAAGTTACGTCGAATCATTCCAGTGCAATGTGGTATTAAAGGAGATTGCAACATTGAATTTTTAAGAGATAACCATGTTTTAATCAGATTGACATTATGGGATGATTTCCTTAAGATTACATCAAAAAATACTAATTATGTTAAGCCGAAGGATGGGTAAGAATATAAGATGAGGCAGCTTATTTATGATGCGAAGTTCAAGGCCAGAGAAGAAACACCAATCGCTATAGCTTGGATTTCATTCTTAAATTTATTGCCTACGTACTTTGTTAAGGAGTGCTTATTTTCTTTAGCATCATCTATTGTAAAACCATTGCATCTGAACATGGCAACAATAAATAAAACAAGGCCTAGTTGTGCTTGAGTTAAGGTCCTTGTTGATCTACTAGCATATTTGCCAAAAACAGTTTGAATGGATATCGAGAATGAGGCTACAAGAGAGGTAAGAACTGAATGGGTTAAAATTCAATATGATTTCATGCCTAAGTATTGCAAACACTGTAAATTGCAAGGCCATGATATGATCGAGTGTTGGAGGTTACATCCTACGTTAATGGAAAACAAAGCTTCTGAGAAATAGGCTACTGATGATGTGGTAGTGGAAAAAGGAAAGGTAAATGGTCCCTTGATGATTCTTAGAAATGGAAAAGTTGTTGGGAATGTAGGTGCAATATGGAAAGAAGTAAGAGATAATCGTGTTCAAGGTAACCATAAACAAACGATTAAACATGCTCAAACTGGAAAAGGAAATTGTTCCAGTGGATAAAGCTTCTAAACATGTGCAAACAATGAATAAATTTATTGTACTTGAGGTGGAACTAGGTGGTATGAATGACAATAATCAATTGGTATTGGTGGAAGAAAACTCTGTTCAAAGAAGCACACCTAATCCTAGGGAATCTAGGAGTTTAAATCCAGCAGCTGCTGTTTTTAATTCTATATCACCTGGGATTGAAAAGTGGAAGAAAGTGCACAATGATACTCCAACTGGAACTGGGAAACAACTGGATTCAGTAGCAGCAATTCCTAGTCCTTGCCCTGTTGGGATAAAGTAGAGAAGTATCGTGCAGATACAAGGAATACTGGGAGAAGGACTGAAAGAACATATAAATAAGGAATCCACATCTCAATGGGTCCAAAGAACATTCACTGGCAATGTCGTTCCTACTAACACTTCATGCCAAGATATACCATCACAAGATACTCGAATGGAAGGAGAGTTGGCCTAAAAATCAGAAAAAGTGCAATTGGCAAACATAGGGAATGAGAGGTTTAAGAATAATGACAAGATACAATGTGAGTGGAGGAAAACTATGGATAGATCAAATTGAAGAGGATTCTGAGGAAGGTGAAGTACTAGATGAAATGCAAAGTGAGCATGAATCTGTTGATGAGGCAATAGAAGGGGAGGAACAAAGTGTAAATGGAAATGCTAACGTTGCCTTGATTACTGAAGATGAGAATGCAAATAATTAAGATATTAAACCCAAAGAACATTAAAATATCACTGACAATCAGAGCATCATAAGAAAACATTAGGAGGATACTGTGATTACTAAAGGAGTTGACATAAATGCAACTGATCCAGGAGGAACTAGTAAGGATGCTACAACTGATGTGGAGGTTATTGCTAAGTTAAAGGAAAGTTTTCTGGAAATAAGTAGATGCCCAAAGCTAAAGTACCTGAAGAAACTAGAAACACTATTTCATTGGAACTCATACAGTTGAAGACCAAGAAGAAGGCAGAGGAGCACGTTGTGATCCCTAAACCTAAGACTACCAGTATAGTCGCTGCATTGGGTGAGAAAGAGGTAACATACCATGTTGAACGAACAGGCAATGATTTAGATGAAGAGTCGACTACCCAGAATTTCATCAATATTGCTAGGCAAGGTGATCTTTCTCCAAGACACATTGCTAATCACCTGCCAAAGGTAGAAAGAAACAAGTTAAGGATAACTTCATTGCTCCAACAGCTGGGGTAAAAACGAGAAGAACTCTAACTAAATCCAATAACTTATAATGGATGCAATTATTTGGAATGTTAGATCAGTGAATACGATGCAAGATTTTGAGAGGTTTATCACAATGCATAGATAACACTGACTGTCCCATGGCTCGTGACATGACTGTCCCATGGCTTGTTGGGAGAGATTTTAATGTGATATGGGTTGAGGAAGAAAAGTTTGGAGGCCACCAATACCATTGAATGAGGTAGATGATTTTTTTAAGCATTGCATCAATACTTGCAACTTATCAGATCTTGTGTTCAAGGGGAGTATTTTCACTTGGTGGAATGGCAAGGCAGAAGAGGACTGCATTTTCAAAAGGCTAGATCGTTGTCTAGCTAATATGGAATTCCAGCAAACTTTCCCAGGATTGGAAGTCAGACATCTATCCAAGATTGGGTCAGATCACAGTCAAATCATTGATTAACCTGGCTCTAATACCATAAAAGGGATCGAAAGAAAAATGAGGAAATGTAAATTAATGTATTAAAGAAAAGATTAAAAAATAAAACTCACAAGTTTATTTTTCAACAGAGAGCATGGAGATACAAGTGCGGAAAGGAGAAAAAGAGATAGGGAAAGAGGTACAAAAATTATATGGGGAAAATTTTCTGATGCCTTCTATTAATAAAAGAGAGGTCTTATAGAGACTTCTGAGGGGAATGCCTTTTAATCTTAGGCTTACATTTGGATGGCTAAGATTTTGCCGACAGCTAAAAGGGGTCTCTTTAATAGATGGCCGACAAGATAAAGTAAGCTTTAATAAAGTTGACAAAGACAATCATTATTAGATTGCTTTTAGGAATAATATAATGCCCTTTGGGAAAAGTAATTCCGGTTCTTTGAACCTATTCTTTTGTCTAAGGGTCGT
The DNA here is from genome assembly GCA_002018475.1 of Nicotiana obtusifolia. Taxonomy (NCBI): domain Eukaryota; kingdom Viridiplantae; phylum Streptophyta; class Magnoliopsida; order Solanales; family Solanaceae; genus Nicotiana; species Nicotiana obtusifolia. The sequence goes on along the minus strand of MCJB01021808.1, from coordinate 53,996 downwards.
TTCCCTATTCATAATATGCATCTTGGTAGGCTTGTGTTAATCCTTTTGGGTTGCACATGTCACTGTTGTTGCTTTCTTCTGAAGAGGATTCTTCTATGAGTTGCATTTTTGCTTTCTCATCTGGATCTTCATTTTTCTCCATGTCTTGGAGAGCTTTCTTGAGTTTTTCCTTTATTACTGCTTTTGAGGGTGATGTATTAGAGAATGTCGTCTTTGAGACTTTGCTTTGTGTTTTTGATGTTAGACTGCGAGTCCAACCTTTGATTTTTATCTCTTTGAAAAAATATTTAATTCATTCATAATCCACTTTCGAGAAGTTCCATGAGATAATAAAAGATATTTTTCTTTTTAATAAAATACGTACACATTTTGATGTGCTCTGGAAGAGAAGTAATTTCTTCTTTGGTCTGAAATTCATCGAACCTGTTGAAAGATTGTTGTGGCAGAATTTGTTTATTTCCTCCGAATAAGCTCCACCACTCATAGAACCATCTGGGAATGTAGATTTAATAATCTCTGGACTATATTTGACGACCCAGGTATATCCTGATCTGAGATACAGAAAGTTGAATCATGCTGTCTTGTAGTCATGCCAATTGTAGGTCTGTGGCCTATGTGGCATGGATAATGTAATGGGGTGTGTAAGTGATCTGCAAACCACTCAAATGGTGTCAGGATTCTTTTGATAGTGATCCTTGAATAACTAATATAATTTGGGTCCCACAGACTCAAGGTATGTTCCACTTCAATGGAATCAGTATCAACGAGTATAGCCTCATAATATCTCCTTATTTTAAGGGTATTTTTAGTGTCTACATAACTTCCATCCATGTAGAAAGGTTTTATAAGGTTTTCAATTTTGAAACCCTAATGGTTCTTGTCTAGGGCCATTATTGGCAATACCTGCAAGGTAATAAAATCAAAGGTTTCTTCTTTGAGAGAAGGGTTAGTTTCTTGCTACTTTTTTGGTGTAGCCGTTGGATTTACTGCTTGAGCGAAGGTCTCAGGGGCCTTCATCTTATAACTTTCCTTTGTTGCAGCTGAAATGCTTCCTTACTCAAATGGTTTGGTTGTGTGAACCAATTTCATTGATGGTTTTGAAAGGAGGGCTGGCAGCATGGGATAATCTGCCAAGGCTGTATATTTGTTTTGAATTTCTGGCCTCTGAGAGACAAATTGGGATAGATCAAATGGTCTAGCCATTTTCTTGGTTTCCTTTTTTGCTCCCGTGAGGGGAGAGTTAGGTCATATTCTAGTTAGGAAATCAGGGAGATAATTGTTTTCTTCTTTAATGAAATCAATTTGAAAATCAAAGCTGGATAGAAGAGCTTGCCATCTACCAAAGATTTGTTTTGAAACAAGATTTTGACAATTTTTTTTAAAAATATCTTTAGCAGATTTACAATCTACTCTAAGCAAGAATTCTTTGTTAACCAAATCATCTTGAAACTTTGTGATACATAACACTATAGATAAAATTTCTTTTTTAACAGTGCTATAGTTTCTCTGTGCAGGATTCCAGATCCCTAAAGTAAATCTAACAAGTTGTTCATGAAACTCATAGGCTTCATGTTGTTTATGGATTCTTGAACCTTTTCTGCGAAGAAAGGAGGAAGACCACTAATAAAACGTTCCTTCCAGAAGTCATTGTTACAGTCAGGACGAATCATGACTTTGGTTATAAAGGAGTCTTTATACCACTTAAAGTCTTCTAACTTTGGGCATGAAAGATTGTATAAGATTTGGAGACTCCTATCTTGGAAGAGTTGGGGTTCTCCTATAAAATACTTCGCTATTTGATAGAGAAGGGTTGCACAAGCATCTTCCTTGCTGACTTGGGTGGTATTACTGGTTCTTCAGTTTTAATAACTGTTTCGACAGCAGTGGCGTTGTAGATGGCTTGCTTGATATCTTCGGTGATATAGTTATCCCACCAGTGTTTTAGCATGCCCGTAAAACCTGTAACTATCATCGTAGCTGTTTCTCTATCTATAGATCCTTTTATTTTGTAAGCGGTAAGGGACACTCCCATTTCATGGAGCTTGTTGTAAATTTGATGTTCTACAACAACATCTATATTCCATTTCGTGATGCTTCTTCCTTCATGAGAAGAGGTCGACAAGAAGATATTTTCTTCGAATTCAATGTTAGGGAAAGAGGAATGTTTATGATAATTTTTTTAGTTGTGGTACCGATCGTTGGAAAGTCTTTGAAGATTACTAGTATCTTCTTGGATAGTATTGACACTTTTTTCATTTGAGGTACCTTTTTCAATGATGCTGAATTTGGAAAGTTTTTTATTAATTTTGTCAAGAATGTTACCAGAGATATCAAAGCTTTCACTAAGGTTAGGGAATTTATCTCTAGAGAATTCGGTTATATTGAAGATTGGGTTAGGTTCAATGAACTTACTAGTACTAGTTTTAGAGCCAGTAGATTGGGCTTTTAACAAAGTTTTATCTCTGGTTTCTTCTATTTGCTTAGAAACCGTATGAAGAAGTTGGTTTGAATAATTTACCTGTTGAACGACTCTATCTAAGTCGTCGTTGGTAGTTATTGCTAGGGGTTTTTCACTCTTTCTTTTGAAAGGTGCAGCATTGATAACCTCGTTTCCCATGGGGATATTGATTCCTTCAAGGGGATGAGTGGAGGATTCTATAACCTCGTTGTTGATGGCATACCATTTTTTGATAAGGACTTAGAGGGAACCCATTTGATTATCCAGTTGGCCGGAGATCTTGAACCATTTAAAGAACTCGATTTCACATCTTATTCCTTTCATGTCCGCCATCCAACGATCTTGGAAAGCTTCTCTTTGCTGGAGAGAATAGATATTGGTATACCAATTTCGCTTGATTTGGTTATCAGGATGAGTCCATAAATTTTTAAGGATTTTAGGATCAAGAGTGAAAGGTTCTTTAGACCTAATCATAAGAAGAGAATCCTTTTTAGAAGGAGGCTCTATTTCAGTAGCAGTAGGACTACGGAGAAGGAGTTGGTCTGGTATTAAACCTTGGGGATTTCTCAAGAGAAGTCCACTCCCTTGATTTTACCTTTGTCATTAGAAGGTGAAAGAAAGTCTTATGCTTCGATTTCTTCTTCCACCGGGGGTTTTGAAGTAGAAGCTCTTGCGGAAGCCGTTCTTCTAACCGAAGAGGTTCTTCCTGTAGAATTTTAAAGAAATTTGAGATCTATAGATCCGTTAGGGAATTGAACTACCCTTTCGATTTATGATTTCTCTGAATGAGAGCGGAGTGGTTGAGTTATAGCATCAAAGCTCCATTCGTTGCTGGAGAGTATATCATTTCGATTGAGAAGTCTAGGCACGAAGATGGTGCTATGCTCGATATTAGTTTCCATGAGCATGGTCACGCCTTTAGCACTTTCTATCTTAGCCTTAGAGGCTAATGTAGTAGTCATAAGCATGTAATATACCCTGTAAATAACGGCTATATCCAGGGTATTGATTTTTCTATTCATATTCTTGGTTTTGACATTAAGTTTCAAGGCATCCATGACATTGGGGCCATTGATGTCTACCGAGAAATTGGGATAGCAATTGAAGTATATCGGGCTATCGGCGAGGTTACTTTAAAAGACGCCTAAAAGTGAATCGTCAAAGTTCCAAAGACGATCATCTCTAAGGAGGACACATATAGGGATGTCTAGACCTTTTCTGAACAAAGGTTTAACAGCTACTTGAACTAAACCAGTATGCAGGTAGTTAAAATAGTTTATGTACCTGTTTATATCCTGTTCATTTAACAATTTAGTAACTTCTAAAGAGTTATTGATAGCGGTACTAGACTCATAGGTCTTGATATTGTGCCTCTTGATGAAGCTAAAATTACCTAATTGGTAAATACTTTTTAAAGATTCTTCTGGAATACTCCAAAAATGAAGATCATTTTCAAGTTTAGCTAGCTTGAGAAGACAAATTTATACTATTCAAAATATTTTGATTCGAATTCATTTTTGGAAAAGTATACTGTCCAGGTCCATGAATTAGAAGAATAGGTTAACACTGTACAAAACATAAATATGTATATGCAGATATCTAGGCATGACTAGTTTACGATTATCTATGGTCTTAAGTGATTCCTAGAAGTTCTCTTAGCCTTATATCTTTCTCTCTCTAGATTTATCTTGGCGACGGGGCCACCATAAGGTCTAAGTGCCTACCTCTTGGCATAACGACATGTCCATCAGGCTGACCAACGTCAGAACCGAATATTAATCGGTTACCTCACATACATGGAGAAAGATGAATGCCTCATACTTTTCTAGAAAGCAAGATAAGAACTAGATAAACATGAACAGTCAACATTTAGATATGGGCATAAACTAATTTAAGTATTATTTAACACATATAGATATGGACACATATAGGGATGTCTACTTTTCTGAATAAAGGTTTGACAGCTACTTGAACTAAACTAATATGCCGGTAGTTAAACTAGTTTCCATACCTGTTTATATCCGGTTCATTTAACAATTTAATAACTTCGTTGGTAGTTATTGCCAGGGGTTTTTCTCTCTTTCTTTGAAAGGTGCAGCACTGATAACATCGTTTCCTACGGGGATATTGATTCCTTCAAGGGGACGAGTGGAGGATTCTATTACCTCGTTGTTGATGGTATATCATTTTTTGATAAGAACTTTGAGGGAATCCTTTTGATTATCGAGTTGGCTGGAGATCTTGAACCATTTAAAGAACTCAATTTCACATCTTATTCTTTTCATGTCCGCCATCCAACGATCTCGGAAAGCTTCTCTTTGCTGGAGAGAATATATATTGGTATACCAATTTCGCTTGATTTGGTTATCAGGATGAGTCCATAAATTTTTAAGGATTTTAGAATCAGGAGTGAAAGGTTCTTTAGACCTAATCATAAGAAGAGAATTCTTTTTAGGAGGAGGCTCCATTTTAGTAGCAGTAGGACTACCGAAGAAGGAGTTGGTCTGGTAGTAAACCTTGGGATTTCTCTAGAGAAGTCTATTCCCTTGATTTACCTTTGTCATTAGAAGGTGGAGGGAAGTCTTATGCTTCGATTTCTTCTTCCCCCGGGGGTTTTGAAGTACAAGCACTCGTGGAAGCCGTTCTTCTTATCGAAGAGGTTCTTCCTGTAGAATTTTCAAGAAAGTTGCGATCTATAGATCCGTCAGTGAATTGAATTACCCTTTCGATTTGCGATTTCTCTAAATGAGAGCAGAGTGGTTGAGTTATAGCATCAAAGTTCCATTTGTTACTGGAGAGTATATCGTTCCAGTTGAGAAGTCTAGGCACGAAGATGGTGCTATGCTCGTGATTAGCTTCCATGAGCATGGTCACGCCTTTATCACTTTCTATCTTAGCCTCAAGGGCTAAGGTAGTAGTCATAAGCCTGTAATATACCCTATAGATAACGGCTCTCTCCCGGGTATAGATTTTGCCATTCATATTCATGGTTTTGACATCAAGTGTCAAGGTGTCCATGACGTTGGGGTCATTGATGTCTACCGAGAAATTGGGATAGCAATTGAAGTATACTGGGCCCTCGGCGAGGTTACTTTGAAGGACTCCTAAAAGTGAATCGTCAAAGTGCAAAAGACGATCATCTCTAAGGAGGACACATATAGGGATGTCTAGACCTTTTCTGAATAAAGGTTTTACAGCTACTTGAACTAAACCAATATGCAGGTAGTTAAACTAGTTTCTGTACCTGTTTATATCCTGTTCATTTAATAATTTAGTAACTTCTAAAGAGTTATTGATAGCGGTACTAGACTCATAGGTCTTGATATTGTGCCTCTTGATGAAGCTAAAATTACCTAATTGGTAAATACTTTTTAAAGATTCTTGTGGAGTACTCAAGTTTTGAAGATCATTTTCAAGTTTAGCAATCTTCGTTGCTTGAGAATAAAGATTTATACGATTCAAAATATTTTGATTCGAATTCATTTTTGGAAAAGTATACTGTCTAGGTCTACGAATTAGAGGAATAGGTTATAGTGTATAAAACAGAAATAAGTATATGCAGATATCTAAGCATGACTAGTTTACGATTATCTATGATCTTAAGTGATTCCTAGAAGTTCTCTTGGCCTTAGATCTTTCTCTCTCAAGATTTATCTTGGCGACAGGACCACCATAAGGCCTAAGTGCGTACCTCTTGGCATAACGACCTGTACATCGGGCTGACCAACATCTGAACTGGATATCAATCGGTTAACTCACATACATAGAGAAAAATGATTGCCTCATACTTTACTAAAAAGCAAAATAAGAACTAGATAAACATGAACAGTCAACATTTAGATATGGGCATAAACTAATTTCTGTATTATTTGCCACATATAGATAAGGACACATATAGGGATGTCTAGACCTTTTCTGAATAAAGGTTTGACAGCTACTTGAACTAAACCAATATGCAGGTAGTTAAACTGGTTTCTATACCTGTTTATATCCTATTCATTAAACAATTCAATAACTTCATTGGTAAATATTACAAGGTGGTTTACACTCTTTCTTTTGAAAGGTACAGCTATGATAACCTCGTTTCCTACGGGGATATTGATTCCTTCAAGGGGACGAGTGGAGGATTCTATTACCTTGTTGTTGATGCTATACCATTTTTTGATAAGGATTTTGAGGGAATCCTTTTGATTTTTGATTTGGCCGGAGATGTCGAACCATTTAAAGAACTCGATTTCACATCTTATTCTTTTCATGTCCGCCATCCAACGATCTCGGAAAGCTTCTCTTTGCTGGAGAGAATAGATATTGGTATACCAATTTTGCTTGATTTGATTATCAGGATGAGCCCATAAATTTTTAAGGATTTTAGGATCAGGAGTGAAAGGTTCTTTAGACCTAATCGTAAGAAAAGAATTCTTTTTAGGCGATTTCTCTGAATGAGAGCGGAGTGGTTGAGTTATAGCATCAAAGTGCCATTCGTTACTGGAGAATATATCGTTCCAGTTGAGAAGTCTAGGCATGAAGATGGTGCTATACTCGATATTAGTTTCCATGAGCATGGTCACGCCCTTAGCACTTTCTATCTTATCCTTAGGGGCTAAGGTAGTAGTCATAAGCCTGTAATACACCCTGTAGATAACGGCTATCTCCCGGGTATTGATTTTGCTATTCATATTCTTGGTTTTGACATTAAGTATCAAGGCATCCATGACGTTGGGGTCATAGATGTCAACCGAGAAATTGGGATAGCATTTGAACTATACCAAGCCATCGGCGAGGTTACTTTGAAGGACGCCGAAAAGTGACAGCTAGACCTTTTCTGAATAAAGGTTTGAAAGCTACTTGAACTAAACCAATATGCAAGTAGTTAAACTGGTTTCTATACCTGTTTATATCCTGTTCGTTTAACAATTTAATTACTTCTAAAGAGTTATTGATAGTGCTAGTACACTCACAGGTCATGATATTGTGCCTCTCGATGAAGCTAAAATTACCTAATTGGTAAATACCTTTTAAAGATTCTTCTGGAATACTCTATTTTTGAAGATCATTTTCAAGTTTAGCAATCTTCGTTGCTCGAGAAGAAAGATTTATACTATTCAAAATATTTTTATTCGAATTCATTTTTGGAAAAGTATATTGTCCAGGCCCTTGAATTAGAAGAATAGGTTAACAATGTGTAAAACAGAAATATGTATATGCAGATATCTAAGCATGACTATTTTACGATTATCTATGGTCTGAAGTGATTACTAGAAGTTCTCTTGGCCTTACATATTTCTCTCTCTAGAATTATCTTGGCGATGGGACCACCATAAGGTCTAAGTGCCTACCTCTTGGCATAACGACCTGTCCATCGGGCTGACCAACGTCAGAACCGGATATTAATCGGTTACCTCACATACATAGAGAGAGATGACTATTCAGAGCCATGTTGGCAGTAAAATCATTGCCCTTTCGTTTTGAGATCTATAGATCCGTCAGGGAATTGAATTACCCTCTCGATTTGCGATTTCTCTGAATGAGAGCGAAGTGGTTGAGTTATAGCATTAAATTTTCATTCGTAGCTGGAGAGAATATCGTTACTGAGACTGGATTAGGAAAACAATGAGGCCTTTAAGACCTAACTCTCCCCTCATGGGAGCAAAAAAGGAAACCAAGAAATGGCTAGACCATTTGATCTATCCCAATTTGTCCCTCAGTGGCCGGAAATTCAAATCAAATATACGGCCTTGGCATATTATCCCATGAAAACCACGGAAATGGTTACTAAAATAGTCAATCTTCAAACTCAATTTGAAAAATAAATATGCTCAGACTTCCCCAATGATTTTTGGCAAAGAAAAAGACATATTATTGAACGTCCATATATTGAAGGATTCAATGAACAAGGTATCTCCACAAAAGCAAGACCTACTCAAATGAACCATGCAATAATGGAAACCTGTAAAAATGAGATTTCAAGTCTCTTAAAAAATGGTATCATTCGCCCCTCTAAATCCCATTGGAGTTGTTCAGCATTTTATGTAAACAACGGTGCGGAGAAAGAAAGAGGAGCTCCCAGACTAGTTATCAATTATAATCCTTTAAATGCTCCCTCATAGAATTTTCGGACCTCTCTCCCTAGCTCCTTTTCTCCCTTCCGTACTTGTATCTCCATGCTCTCTGTTGATAAATAAACTTGTGAGTTTTATTTTTTTCACTTTTCTTTAATACTTTAGTTTACTTTTCCACATTTTTCTTACGATCCTTTTTATGGTATCAGAGCCATGTTGGCAGTAAAATGTTTTAGCATGAGTAGCTAAATAATTCTTACTGGGGCATGAATAAGTTATAGTTAATAATGTTATAATACTGAAATTAGTTTATGTCCATATCTAAAGGTTGATTATTCATATTTATCTAGTTCTTATCTTGCTTTCTAGTAAAGTATGAGGCATTTATCTCTCTCTATGTAAGTGAGTTAACCGATTAATATCCGGTTCTGACGTTGGTCAGCCCGATGGGCAGGTCTTTATGCCAAGAGGTAGGCACTTAGACCTTATGGTGGTCCCATCGCCAAGATAAATTTAGAGAGAGAAAGATGTAAGGCCAAGAGAACTTCTAGGAAACACTTAAGACCATAGATAATCGTAGACTAGTCTTGCTTAGATATCTACATATACATATTTCTGTTTTATACACTATTAACCTATAGTTTCATGGACCTAGATAGTATACTTTTCCAAAAATGAATTCGGAACCTCTCTCCCTAGACAGTTAACTTATTCTTCTAATTCGCGCCACAACGGGTTGTATATGTGGTATTTGTTTGTGATTGTTGGATTTGCCTCAGTATTTTGAGATGAGTTCATGTGACTTGTTATTCTGGGCACTCTGGTAGTTGGATTTCGAGTCATTTTCATGAATTAACTGCTTTACTTCCATTTCCCGTTTTTCCTATTATTATTGTTATTGCGTACAAGTTATTGTAAGTGACCCGCCTTAGCCTCGTCACTACATCGTCGAGGTTAGGCTTGCACTTACAGAGTACATGGGGTCGATGTGCTCATACTATACTCTGCACTTCTTGTGCAGATACTGAAGTAGGTCCCAGCAGCGCAAGTAAGATTGCTCTGATCCAGTTATCTCCGAAGACTTGAGGTATAGCTGCACGACGTCCTTAGCCCTGAAGTCCCCTTATATGCCCTCTTTATTGTTTATTTTATTCCAAACAGTTGTTTAGCTGCCCTCTAGACGCTCATGTATTCGTGACACCAGTTTATGGGATTGTATTTGGATTACATCGTTTATTAGTTTGACACTTTATTTTAGACTATTCAGTTTTATTGTTATCATTTGATCTGACTTGTTAAAAATGGTGAATAAATATAGCTTACGTTGGCTTGCCTAGCAAGTGAAATGTTAGGTGCCATCACGGTCCCGAGGGTGGGAATTCCGGGTCGTGACAGCTTTGTTGGATTATGTGAAGTTGTTATCCATGTACAAATTGATTCTCTAACTACGTGATAATTTATACTCATGATTTGGGAGTATGCCCAGGGTTATGAGTTGTTGATTTGGCATAAAGGATTATTTTTCCGTGTTGAGTTTTATTATAAATCCGCAGTCATACACTTGTCTTATTTGCTCCAAACATTTATGGTTTTTATGGCTTAAATGACTCATATTATATAATATGAGTAAACTTTTGCATACTTAAATGGCTTATTAAGGCATTGTAATAAGTTAAATTACATGATTAGCCATAGCCATCTTTTAGCCAAATTAGTTTTATTTCGTATTTTTATTATCATGTCTCGTGCCTTTGAATTATATAGTTTCATACACATATGCATGAGCGAAAAGTTGGTCATTCAAGAAAGTTGAGGATTTTTGGCACTATGGGAACTTGAGCGGATATTGATCATTATTATACAATCGCTTGGATATGGATCCGTCCCTCCTGAGTCAGGTGATTACCCAGTCACCTTGGGCCCTGTGAGCGTAGGCACTCGTGATTCTTTTAGTGCTTGTTGGTCACATGGCATGCGTAAGTGTCATGACCCAAAATCCCACCTGACCCATAATAGCACCTAACAATGCTTGCTAGGCAAGCTAACAACAAATATACAGAACTAAACTTCAATAACAGTGAGAAATATTCTCAATAGTGGAATAGCATAAATAGCTGAAGTCAAAATGATAATACAACTGAAAGCCTCCCAAAATCTGGTATCACCGAGTGCATGAGCTCTGTAGAGTACTAAATACAAATTTTCAACAAAATACAATATTTTCTGAAAGACTAAATAGTAATATCATAAGATAAAGGAGGGGACATCAAGGCCTGCGAACGGGACAACACTACTACCTCGAAATCTCCGAGCAAATCTGGATGACAGCTCACTAGCAAGCACCGCTATCAACAACACCTGGATTTGCACGTAGAGTGTAGTATGAGTACTACCGACCCTATATACTCAGTAAGTAGCAAGCCTAACCCCAGCCTGAAAGCAGGAACGAGGTTGGCAAGGTACAATTCTCACTTTCAACGGCCAATAACAACAAAAATAGCATACTACTGGCAAAAAGGAAAAATATCTCAAATAGTATCATGTTCAACTTTATCACAATAACAGGAGAAAAAAGCTTTTTTTTTTAAGTACATCAGTCAGGACATCAACTTTTCCACAGAAATCACCTATAAAGGATTAATCAAAGGAAATTGTGATTCTAAGCTCTAATCAATAAATAGAGAAATCAAATACTAATTAGCATAAGAAAAATATAACTCCATGCCTGCATGACAAGTATGCATGCCAAAATCAACTACATCACACTTTAATCATCAAGTATACAAAATCTTAGAGCATTCATAGAGCCTGGCAGAAGTACTTCTCAATCATACTCTTAGCACTCACACGGTGCCTAGCATAATCCCCATGAATCATCACACACACACACACACACTCCGTAATGTACGGGTGCCTGATATAAGGTCCTCACTAAGCACATATCGTCATGCACTCATAGGGCCTAAATTAGCATGGGTCATCACCTGACTCAGGAGTGGCGGATCCTAGCCCATGCCCTGATCAGATAAAATTCAATGATCAGTATCACTTAGCACAATCTAGGGGCCTTGACACAAGCATCACCTCACTATCAATATCAACCCAGCTCTATGACCCAAGATCGGTCATCAATCCGCTCCATATTGCTCTATGGCCCAAAATCAATCATCAATCATCTCAAGTCTCAATATGTCAACACATCACAGTACCATAATCAAAAAATCGCACAAAATATACCAATGTTTAACAGCTCAGCTCAAACTTGTGTCACATGCACAAGGACACTAACAACATATGAGATAACATATCAAGAGTGCATAGAGACAGAGATACAACATGCGGATATAATAACATGACTGAAGAATATGACTACGGCTAAGGCAAATAGCTCAACATAACAATAACAGCCATATCATGTCTCAAATGGATAAGAGATAACCTAGACAAGATTTCCAGAATAACATTAGCTCACGTAGTCATAAAAGTGGAGAAAATATAGTATCGAGGAGGCATGATTATGAAATAAGTCATACAATAGCTTAAGTCTACATGGATCATGAATGACCACAGTGCAAGCATGTGTGCTCGTCACCTCGCATGTGCGTCACCCCTAACATATAGAGAACATCATAGCCTACAGGGAAAATAGCCTCAAGCCAAGCCTAGGAAAGATACTTACCTCGAATGAGCTAGAATCAATACTCTAGGAATCCCTTGCCTCTCAAATCAACCTCCAAACGGGTCAAATCTACTCATATAACACACTACCATGTCAAATAATATTAAAGGAAACAATTATTGCGCATAAAGGCTATATCTTTAATCAATTACACAAAGTCAACCAAAAATCAACTAGGGCCCGCTTCCTAGAACCTGACAAAACTCACTGATACTGACTAGCCATTCGCATACGAATCTAAATATACAACTTTCATCCAAATCTAGTTTCAAATCTCAATTATTAACTTTCATAAATATACCACAAACCCCCTCCCCCCCCCCCC
>MCJB01021808.1:0-41455 GCA_002018475.1 Nicotiana obtusifolia | reverse complement strand
CCAATATCTCTTTCAAATTCCATAATCTACGTGTAATTATCACGCCCCAACCTTGGGAAGCGCGACTGGCGCTCAAATAAGATATCCCTGTCAAGAAGCCTACTTGACGCCTTCTACCCGACCTTACCCATGAATGACATGAAGATGAATGCCATTTGTTAGATAATGAGAGGGTTTCATAAACACACCAATTTCATTACCATTAGTTACTTCATTTACGATTCCCAAAATACATTACACATTCATAGTTTAGAAGTGGATCATGTGATACATATACAATATTTCTAGTTTGACTTTCCAAAATCAAGATACAATCCACACTATGTCTACAAGAGCCTCTAATGGATACAAAAGATTAATATGATTGTGACGGCAACAAGGCCCCTGCTATACCTCAAAACACTATACATAAGGAACAAAAGATACAAGACCCCGATATGAAGTAGAGCTCACCAGGTCAGCTGAGAAGAGGGTGTACCGCTCTCACTGATCGTTGCCGCCTGCGGTAGAACCACCTACATCGATTAAAGATGCAGCGGCCCCGAAAAAAAAGATGTTACTACATATGGAATAGTACTAGCATGTAAGACTAAACACCTTCTCAATGAAACGAGTAATATTACAAATAGAAAGAAACATGGAATCAATGAGAGCCTCAAATAATATTAAAGCATCAAGTTAAGAGAAAGATAAGCGTTCGAGTAAATGTCAATGTTTTTAAGTTGGGAGATCTTTAGTACCAATACAGCACCATGCTTTTAGCACGAAGTTCGATCTCGGCCCGATCAGCTAAGCCATCTTACCCAAAGACATCCAATCACAATACCACCATGTGCGCGGCATGGCGTTCGATCTCGAGCCGATCGTCTAAGCCGTCTCACCACAATGTTGTGTGGGTCGACATAACTTTCCACTACCAATCATCTCATCCCAATAAAGGGGAATAATCTCATCCCATTTAAGGGGAATAATCTCAACACATCAATACGGGGATTTACCCCTCAATCACTCCTACACCGGCACGTGTAATTTCGGGATTAGACTATTTTAATCTACCCTTCCTCGGTGATTAACGATACGCCCAAAACATTTATTATATAAAGGAGTTAAAACTCAATTCATAATCTTTCACACATCATTTCATTTCATTGGCACTATTGGCCACAAGTCTAGTTTTCATTCTTGGCACGATGGCCACATTTTATGTCTCATACTCACTTCTCTCACTTTCAAGCATCATCATGGGTTATCAACAATAAGATCATTTGAAATCAAGAATTTAAATATTTATTTGACCAATAGGAGTCTTAAGCACATTGAGTTTTTCTTCCAAAATTAGGCATAATAAACTTGCAATTGAAACATGATTTTAAATCATAACATTTTGATACATTGGTCATACTTGAATAAATTCCCGAAGGAGAACATAATATGATAAGGGCAATTGGAACACATTTTGAGTATATACCTGTTGACACAAAGCTTATTTGGAATAATCGGATTTAGTAAGAATGATTCGGAACATGAGATATAAGAACTTGGGCCAATCACACTTGAAACTTACAAGAACATTATGGAATTCTACTCTACACGAGAAGTTTAGCCAACATACCTCGCTTGTGCTTTCCTTAAACTACTACGACGTTTCTAAAATCCTAGCAACTTCAATATATTACAGACATGATAACATTGAACCATAATTAGGAAATGATTCATGGGTTCAGCTCACTTAAGCATTAAATCAAACACTAGGTGTGTAATTTGACTACAAGGTTCTCCTATGGAGTCTTCCTTCACCCCACAACCAAAATAAACCAACAACTAACCCCACGTAGTTCAACGACCTTCAAGACCCCTATATCGAAACATGCACGACATACCTTCTACTTCCTGGCCCACTTAGACCAGAAACAAACTTGCATGGAGATGTAGGACAAGAACTTACCCCGATAGGTGATGGCCTAGTGAGCGATTCCCTTGAATCTTCAAGATTGGGGCAAGGATTGATGATCAAAGGACTTAAGGATTCCTCCTCTCTCTCTAAACCACTCCCCTCTATCCAAGATAGCCATTTAAACCAGCAAAAATAACCCTAAATTCATTTTATAAGAAATGGGTCAGGTTATCAAAATAGAAAATGGACCCTCCGAACTCAACTTTGCGGCCGCAGAGTGGACCACCGAACAGGTATGCAATCCGCATAAGGGACTGCGAATTCATCCTTCAAACTTGTGCTGATCGGGTCAGGTCTACGGCAGGTCTTCGGTCCGTAGACCAATTATGCGGTTGCATAATGCACCGCAAAAGTCTTCCTCCAGAATTTTTCATGCTGAATCTATGACGGATGTGCGGCTAGCGAAATGATTATGCGATCGCATAGTTAACCGCAAAACGACCTCCAAAAATTGGCTTTTTCTTCTGCTCCACTCCGTGGCAGATCTGCGGTCCGTGGAGTAGTTTTGTGGTCGCATAATGAACCGTAGAAACGCCATGTTTTGTAACAATTTTCCTTCAACTCCCCAGTGAATTGCACATCCCAAAAAATCTACAACCTTCAAACACATTAGCCTACCTCGGCACCACAAAACCCCGAGTTCTAGGTAAACTTTTACGGGGCCTTACAGTAATAGTCCATGGGTAAATAAAATATATTATAAAAATCAAGTAGAAATCACTTAAAGTGGTGATGAAAATCTCCCAAAAACCGCCTCTAGTTGAGCTCCAAAACTCAAAAGAGTGAAAATAAGCCAAACCCACAAAATATATTCTCCTGCCAGTGATTCCGCATCTGCGGACCACTTGGTCCCTTCTGCGACATCGCGTCTACAGCAAAACCTTCACATATGCGAGATTCACTAAACCTGCCGACCCTTTGCCTCTGTGTCACTCTTATGCATCTGCGGATGCACTTCAATATAAACATCCTCACACAAGCAGCCCCGCACATGCAAAACTTCCACGCAGGTGCGATCTACCTGGGCCACTTCTTATCCCACTTCTGCAAAAAAGATCCCGCACATGCGGCTCCACAGGTGCGAATGCACCAGATCCGTGCAAAAATCACCAATGCTATCATTCACGAACATAGCCTGAAATCAATCTGAAACATTACCGAGCCCCCTCGGGACCCTGTTCAATCCTACCAATAAGTCCAAATACATTATCCAAACTTATACAAATGCTCAAAGCACTATGAACAGTATCAAAACTAAGAATCGATGATCAAAATCAATCTCCTAAGTTCCAAACATTCCAACTTCGTTGAACATGTCTGAATCATGCCTAGACATTCCGGATTCCGACAAAACTTCACACACAAGTTCCAAAGCACTAAATGAATCTATTTCAAGTCCCGAAATAATGATCCGATTCCAATATCACCAAAGTCAACTCCCAGTCAAACCTATGAACTTTTCAAACCTTAAAATTCCCAACTTCCGGCAAAGCCAAAACATCATAGGAACTCCAAATCCAAATCCAAACGTATGCCTACGTCCAAAATCACTATATGAACCTACTGGAACCATCAAATCATCAATCCGAGGTCATCTACCCAAAAGTCAGACCTTGTCCAACTCCTACAACTTAAGCTTCTAACAATGGAACTAAGTGTTCCAATTCACTCTCAAACCTTCGCAAAACCAAACCAACCATCCATGCAAGTCACAAAATACAAACAAGAATATGGGAAGCATAAATAAGAGAAACGGGCCCAAATACACAAAACAACCGACTGGGTTGTTACAGTCAGGCACATGGATTTGTGCTATGGGTTGTTGAGAAAGGGATCCTGAGCATGCGTATATATATATTTGCTTAGACTCATGCAACGAATTGATATAAGTGTTGTTGACATGTATCATGTCTTAAAGTGAGAAGGTCAGGTGTTGATGTCTTATTTGACCTCTTTATCTATAAAGCATGCCTTAATTTTATATAAAAATGTACTTCTTGCGCTTTTATTAATCTGATGATACCATGCTTTATTCTTTATATTACTATGCTTTAACCTAATTTTTGGACTGATAGTGAGAGTCGATGTCGATCCCTTATTACTACTTCTTCGAGATAGACTTGATACTTACTGGTATTGTAGCTTGTACCAATAGTATATTTCTACACATTTTTTAGCCGGTTCTGTGTTAGTGGCATTCACCCGGTAGAGTAGGTAACTTTGTGGAGACTTCATGGTGAGCTGCTCTACTTTACCATTTCAAAGCACATGGAGTCCTCTATCCACTTATCTATAATGTCTAACTATTTCCTTCAGACAAATAGTGTTATCCAGTTGATTCTACTTACTCTTGTAGATGTTTGTGGTAGTAGTGACATCTGGGTCTCAAACACTACATCGCATATAATGGTACATAAATACTCCAAGTCTCTTCCCAGTCCAATGCTAATCTTATATCCTTAGACACGCAAGGAATCCGAAAATCTTTAGATACCACACCTTTGGATCTTGAACACATTGCAATCATTCTCGAGACTTACCCACTCTATCCTAGTCATGAATACCTAGCCAAACATGTCGAACGACTAGTTGCTCCATTAAAAGGAAATTTCATCCTTACGCAACCCATTAAATCCTTTCCCCTTGCACGCTACATCTGCAACGAATATCAAACTTGAGTCATTCCACAGTCTCCATATATTAATAAAGCATAATACATCATGCATTCAGCGCATTCCTTGATCAAACCAACCCCAATGCCACCCTTCTCAAAATCATAGCTAGTCCACAAGCATATCCTAGTCCAGAAACTACAACAACCCATGCGCATATAACCTAATAGTCAATTGTAAACTCCTCTACTTGGCTTGAATCCACAAAGCGTATCATCGGATAACAACAATACTCTTCCTACTTAACGCCATGATCTGGTACAGTTATTTAGCTGAATTCCTCCTAAGCTTATGTAGCACTAGTCATAACACATTCCAAATTATCTACCAATTCTTATTCATCCCCGTGATGGTCCTTCCAATCTCCTCAAGTGATCCGAACAATAATTATAGTACATGCATTCCGCTAGATAGAAGGGAAAACTCTTCATAGGAACATCATAAGAATCATACAACCTCAAACCTTCTCACAAGAGATAACCCGCCTACTTAGCCTCAAATCGACATCGTTCTATGCCCTTACCATGGCTACAACCATTATTTAATGAGTTGATCCTCCCGAGTCTACACTGGTCAACAAGATATGAGAATCAAATTCATTCCACAAATGAACAACGAAAAGGTCCATCCACATACTCACAACCTAAGACAATATTGTACATCAAGACAATAACCAACCATCCATACTTCCTTCCATATCTCAAGAAAATCCTTCTCATCACATCCAAACTACCTAATTGTAGTTCTTAGACGCATAATATTTATCTCATAGCTATCTTTCCACTTACTGAGATAACAATACAACTACTAATAACACTACCGGACGTAAAAGACAAAAATTAAATACTCACATAACTGAATCTGCCGAGCCACAACTGTGATCTAGACCTAGCCTCAAGCCCTCCAACTGGCCTACCTCACAACACATAAAACACCTCGCAACATTCCACGACATCACCAATGATTGGTGCACAACTGATAGCGAGTACTCTACATCACATATGAATGAATGGAAAGAGATCGAAGATATAGACTTTAAACTGAAATAAAGTGCCACGATAAGGAAAGAAAGAAAGGGAAGTTTTCCAAGATTCCCTATGGGTACTCGAAGATAATTATGGACATCATTATACGATCAGCAAGACTCTACGAGACACTTATTCATGACTCGTCGAACCTATGAACCTAGAGCTACGATATCAACCTGTCACGACCCATAATCTCACCTAGTCGTGATGGCACTTAATTTAAATTGATAGGTAAGTCAAATAGCGTATGAAACAACTCGAATGGATAATCATCAATCAATATCTAACAAGATAGAGGAAATCAATCCAACTATCCCAAACTTGGTAGTACTGAGCCACTAAGATTTAGATTACAATGATGGTAAGAATAAAGTACAATATCTATTTGAATATACATAAATAGAAGTACGAACCCTAAACTATCATGAACACGTGATAGCTTTTATCTGGAATGCTGGTACATCTTTAATGCTAGCCTTCGTCATTAACCACAGTTTAGCTCCCAAAATCTGCACGCAAAGTGCAGAAGTATAGTATGAGTGAAATCGACCTCATGTACTCGGTAAGTATCAAAACTAACCTCAGTGAAGTAGTGACGAGGTTCTAAGTCTAAAGATACTCACTTTATATGTCTTGTACAACTCAATATCATATATAGTATGGAGAAGCATCCAAGGAACAGTCATAGAATAGCATATGTCAAAAATAAAGGTGCATAATGGTAGAAGAGGTAATAAGCATGCTTTTCCAATTAAACAGGTCACAGCAAGTACAACTTGCACCAATATCGCGCATACTATAGAGATATGCACCAAGTATCATGTACTCAAATACCTCTAGACGAATGTAAAGTATCTATACATAGTAATGATCCATTCCATATTTATTCTAAATGGAGTCTATATGAAGTCTTTTACATGAGTCCAACATATCAATGTATGATGATGACTAGCTCTTTACCTCAATCTGATACCTTTCAAGTGTGCAATAACTCACTGACAAATCACATGCATATGTATAATGCATCAACTAGCATATATAAAGGATATGCAAGATAAAGCATGTAAAATGCATGAATATGCACAAAGGATTCACTTGAATGGTCAAAGCTTCCATCTTTATGCTCAATAACTCATCACATAGGATCCCACATCACAATCAACCATTTACTTGTTGGTTTCTCACAAGCTCCATGTACGCCATCAAGAGAGAAATATGAGAGGGCAATCCTAGCATGATGGATACATATCCACATGATGCACGGTAAAAACCCCACTACAATGGTGTCAATATCACCATAACCTCATGGCAGAAACCTCATGCTACAATAATAACAATATCACAATATGGCAGAAACCCCATGACATAATCATCTGAACTGCCTGGATAACTCACGTGCTATAACCTCGGTCCATATCAAAGAATCATATGCATTAATATATGCACATGATAATAGATAAACATATATAATGCACGTGGACAGAGGAATCACCATGCATGGGTATATGCATGTATACAAGAGATGAACTCTAGATAGGATGTATGCCTATGTGTACATATGATTGTGAATCCAACATATAATCCATCATTAAAATAATCATCATGTCCAAATAAACGTCAAAAGCCCAATCATAGTCTTTAACATGGACAATGAAACTCAAGTAGTCATACGACAGTTTAAGGCATATCACAAGATTAATAGTACGGATGTGTGTTCGCAATACATGTGTGACTACGCCCAAGTCAAGTACATCATTAATATCAAGAATAGCTCTTAATGCTCAAAATAATGTATCATTAGACCAAATATTATTTCTAGCATGGCTTATGGTGCTCACGTAGTCATTCAATCAAGCAAAATATAGAACAAGTAGAACACACAATCAAACAAGGCGTAAAGTAATCTAGAATCTACCCAAGCATGAAAAACCATGGCACATACATATACGCTTGTCACCTTGCACATACATCTTCCTCGCATGTAGCAAACAATATCACTTAGGAGTAAAAATTACCTCTAACCAAAGCTAGGCAAGATACTTACGTTATCCGGCTAATCTTCAATCTCAAATCACGTCAAAACCTCTTTCAAACCCTCCAATCACGGAAATCAAGCCAAATATCATTCAAAAAAGTTAAAAAAAATTCTATAGGAAGCGATCCCAATCCATAAAGCCTCGATCTTTGATGAATTCCCAAAATGTCAACAAAATTCAACCCGAGCCCGCATGCCAAAATCCGAAAAAATACCAAATCACATTGACCCACAACTTGCAGAGTCCAAATATCTAAATAGTTTTCAAATTCGGGTCCCAATCGGTGGTCAAATGTCCAAAATACACTCTCTAAAGTTTTGACTAAACTCCCATATTTTACTTTGAAATTCCATATTTTAGGTATAGAAATCTAAAAGGAATCATGATATTTTGTCAAAACTAAGTAGAAATTACTTACCCTTAAAATATGGGTGAAATCCATCACTAAAATCACCTCATCGTGAGCTTCAAAACTCATAATAGGTAAAAATGAACAATTTTCCAAAAAAATAACATAAATACCCCTGACAACAAAATACCCTTCGCGATCGCGGCCAATACCCACGCAATCGCAATGAACAAATGACCTAGGCCTTTAGTCCTTCTACAAGAAAGCAAACAAGTATCTGCATTGCGCAAGCCATCTGACAACACCTCTACGCGAACGGGCGAATCCGTTGGCGAACGTGCAAGACAACCCGACAAGCTTCCTCTCTACTGCACGATCGCATATCACATTTCGTGACCGCATTGCACCACCAAGCTACTCTCTGCGATCACGGCCGCTGAATCAACTGCGGGCTACCCGAGGTTTGAACCAAACATATGTACAAACCTAAAAGTATCATACGAATATATTGGAAACTTCAAATCACTAATCCGGAGTTGTTTACATAGAAGTCAAACCTCGGTCAACTCTTTCAACTTAAATCTTTCAAATTAAGAATTGCTCTTTCAAACCACTTCCGCACCTCTCAAAAATTAAAACCAATCATACTCGCAGTCCATAATACATCATATGAAGCTACTCACAGTCTCAAATCACCTAACGAAATTCTAGAACTTAGAACGACCAGTCGGGTTGTTATACATATACTAATATATAACCTTCCAACTTAGCAGCTCCCAAAGAGTTGATAATAAATAGAACCTGAACTACACAATGATGAAGAAGAAGATAAAATCTACTTCCTAGAAGCATTTTTCAATCTAATGTACGGCCAAATCAACCTTCAATCGACAAATTTACGCTTCCTCTTCAAATGGAACTCTCTATTGATGGGCTAAAAATATAACTTTTACAAGAAAGGTGGAAGAAGGGAGAAGGTACAGCTGAGCTCTATTCAAAAAATGGAGAATGCTAAACTTAATAAGAAGAAGAAGAAGAAGAAGAAGAAGAAGAAGAAGAAGAAGAAGAAGAAGAAGAAAAGGAGGAGGAGGAGGAATGGCGAGAAATGGTTTTGGTTTTTTATTTTATTTTGATAAAATAGTTATATTTTTATAGTGCGGTGAAATCATAATAAATAAAACTTGGGGTTGGCGACTGAACTTTCCCCGTCAACTTCACATTAACCCAAGTATCACATTAACACTAATTTAACAAGAATCCTATACAATATTTAATACTTGAGGGTCAATCTGGCAATTTAAGTTTTAAAAGATGTCATCTACCCATCTCATCCAAGTAAATACTTGGCCAGAAAACATGCCAAATTATATAATTACAAACAAATTCAATTCCTACATAGCTTTTTAATCATGGTCTATTCACATTTTATTAATCATGATAACTTGAAACGTTTGATGTAAATATCACAACGAGTAAGTTTTTATAGGCAGCAACAACTACATACCCAATATTATCCGTTTGGGGAGGATAGTGTGTACGCAGACCTTATCCCTATCTTGTGAGGATAGAGATATTGTTTTCAATAAGTTATCGGTAGCGACAAGTATTAATATAAAAATAAAATAGTGGACCATTTCTACATATCTCAGAAGAGCTTGGTGTGATTCACATTTCATAAAATTGAAATCCATATACGCCAAAAAACAGTACCAACCAACTCTTACTTATTGATAGATTATTAAATTTCTAGTTCCAAAGTCTTAGTGGCATTTATAGTTTAATAAAATAATGCACCGCGAATTACTTTTCCTTGAGCTAAGATTATAGTCTTAACCTACTCCCCATTCCACGAGTATTTAATATGAAATTAATTTCTTATTACACTAATTCTAGTTAGAGCATAAAGATTACACATCTGATGTAGGTAAGAGTATAAGCTAATAGTCCCTAATCCAAGTAAGCTTACTAGTGGAAACTTGTACATTAGGTCTAGTTGAAATGGAAAAAAGATTTAACTCTTAGAACAAAATAGATCGTGTTGAAAACAAATTTACAACCAAAACGTTTCTAATATAAATTCACAAGGGAATTAAGAAATTTGGCATAAACACACTATTTTTAAAATTTCGAATATAGATTATAAAAATTCAACAACTAAATAATCAGTTTCTCTATATTTCTTATTACAACATAAGAAATTGTACATATGTATGTGCCCTGCATGGACCAGAGAAGACACCTCAAAGGGCTCCACAGGTGAAGTAGGGCCCAATCCCATGTCCTTAATTGTGAAAGGGAGTTTTTCGTATATGTACGAAATTTTAAACTTATTTACCTTGTTTATCTAGGTTTTTCTATTTACAGAATTTTTATAAAATATATATAAATTGGTCAAAACCTATAATTTATCTACAATTTGAATGCAACTTTGTATATAGGAATCCGATCAAAATGTCACCCAAAATCTCACCGAGTTGTGATGGCACCTAATCCAACCCGATAGGTAATCCAAACAACCAGTAACGCAACTCGAATGAAATAATATCAATAATTAATGAATAACATAGCTGAATACCAAACAACATCTCAAGGATTGCTAGTATAAGTCAGGAGCTACTATGATTTTTGGATTATAAAAATGGTATAAAAATAAATATAACATCTGTTGGAATATACATGAACAAAAGCACAAATACTAAACTACCAAGAGCAAGTGGTAGCTATATCCGGAACGCATGTATATCTTCAATGATGGCCTCCGTCATCCACAACAGCTCAGCTTCAAGATCTGCACGCAAGGTGTAAAAGTGTAGTATGAGTATAACCGACCCCATGTACTTAGTAAATATCCTGACTAACCTTGGTGAAGTAGTGACAAGGTCTCACGTCAAGGATACTCACTTTAAATAAACTTTACAACTCAAAACATGTATATGTACTAGCAATAATATCGAAATCTAAGCACAAAATTCAGGTACCCCACCAATCAGTGCACATATAGAAGGTGTGCGCAAGTCTCTTAACAGTTCAGCATATAAAGAGAATATGCCTTTGATATCAGATAACACGAGAACAATTGCATATAGGAAAGATATGCACATGTATTGTTCCAACTTAATAGCTTAGCATATAGAGAAGATATGCGTCTAACATCATTAAATTGTCAAAGCTTCCATATAGAGAAGATATGCGTAAAATATCAAATAATCTTTCAACAGTTGCATACAGAGGAGATATGCATGAAACATTAAATAACCCTTCTACAATTGCATCTACAGAAGATATGCATGGAATATCAAGTAATCCATCAACAGTTGCATATAGAGAAGACATGCATGTAATGACCCGATCGGTAATTTTTAGTTCTAGTATTTTGTTATGTGATTTGAGACTTTGAGTGGCTTCATATGGTGTATTATAACATGCATGCAAGTTGGTTTTGACTCTCGAGTAGATCGGGATTTATTTGATAGAGTAATTCTCAATTTGGTAGCTTTAAGTTGGAAGAGTTGACCAAGGTTTGACTTTTGAATAAACTACCTTGGATTGGTAATTTGATGATTTCAATATGTGTATGATAATTTTGGACTTAGGCGTATGTTCGTATTTGAATTTAGATGTTCCTAGAATATTTCAGCTCTATTTGCGAAAGTTGTCAATTTGAAAAATTAGGGAGTAATTTTTACCGGAAGTTGACTTGGGTGTTACTGGACTTGTATTGTATTTTTGAGACCTTATATAGGTTCATTTTGATGATTGGGACTTCAATGAAAAATTTAGTTGTGATTTGGGATGTCTAAGTGTGATTCGGATACGTTCGACAAAGTTTAAAGGTTTGAAAATTTTAGGAAAGGATTTGATTTTTGATTCGCTATTTTGATGTCATTTATGATATTTTGAGTTTTTGGATAAGTTTGGATAATATATATGGACTTATTGGTATGATAGGTGGTGGATCCAAGGGGCTCGGGTGACTTTCTAGGTGATTTTGGACCATTTTGGATGATGTTTGTATTGCTGGTTTGCTAGTGTAAGGTAATGCATCACGATCGCGAGCCAAGCATCGCATTCGGGAAGCAGTAGTTGAGTTGGAGGGCATTGTGAATCGCGTACGCGACGAAGGATCGCCTTCGCGAAGGGTCTGTGCATGAAGGTCTTCACGTGCGCGTGTGCTGGACCATGTTAGTGTAGGGCAATTGGCAGTTGAGAGCTATGTGCGTTGTGTTCGCGATGTGTTGGGCACGCTGGTCATTGCGTTTGCCAGCTGGGCTTCGCATTCACGAAGGAGGATTTTCGTCAAAGGCAACTTTGCGCTTCGCGAACGCGAGGCATTTTCCGCGTTTGCGAAGGGTACCCTTGGGCAGACTTATTTAAGATGTTATTTCGGGATCTTACCTATTGTTTTCATATTTTGAGCCCTAGAGTTAGGGAAGAGGAGATTTCAAAGAGCAATTTCACTACTACCATGGAGGTAAGTGATTTTCACTTGGATTTGGTATTATATATTGATCTCCCATGAATTTCTATAACTAAAACTTAGAATTTTAAAAGGAAATTTGGGGATTTTTTCTAAAACATTAAGAGAATGTATTTTGGGGATTTTGAGTATCGATTTGGATTCGATTTTGGAATCTAATCATATATTTGGACTCGGCGGGTTATGGGTCATCAAATTGTGGTATTGGCTCCGGGTTTCGAGCACACAAACCCGAGTTGACTTTTGTTGAGTTTTGGGAATTTATTTAAAGATTGAATCTTTACGGATTTCCATCATTTTCTATGGCATTGGTGGACTTCCTTGGTTGGCGTTCAGCTAGATTTGAGTCGGTTAGAAGTGATTTCTCAAGAAATGCAATTTTGGAGCTTCAGACTATCCCGATTAAAGTATGTATCTTGCCTAATTTGGTTGACGGAATAAACCTTAGAATATGATTTTGTTTGTCTATTCGAAATATGTGAGAAGGGACCTATATGCAAGGTGACGAGCATATATATAGGTGTTATGTATGATTCATGACCGGAGTAGTCTTTAGGTGCCTTGATTTGAATATTGTGCCTCTTGCTATCATGCTTTATATGTTTGTATGACCATTTGAGCTCCGTGAATCATGCTAGAGATCATGTGTAGGAGTTGATTCCCTATTTGAGCATAATACTTGTTATTACATGGCGTACCCGCCTTATCTGAGTTGTAATTGTATACTTCGCACAAGCATACACCTTAACATACTATTTACCAGTACATGAGTACATGATTTGATATTCATGGATGATATACATTTATTCTTGTATATGCTTCTATGTGATGGACTGGACAGTTAGCACGTGAGTTATCTGTGCGGTTGTTGGATTATGGCACGTGAGTTGTCCCTGTGTTGGTTATGATCTATGGAGCGTGAGTTGTCCGTGCGGGTTATGGCATATGAGTTGTTCGTGCAGCGTGTGGACAAGGATCCACCTCCCTAGGGTCACCCTCTTATGTTCCTCTCTCGATGATATACGCATAGGTTATGAGAAACCAACGGGTTTCTAGGTGACGTGGTTTATGGAAAATTGATCCTTGGTTGGACTTTGCATTTCTTCTCTATTTACAAACTCCTTGGACGTATACATGGTTTTTCTACATATCTCCATATACTAGCTCCAAAACGTATACATGCTTTTATGCATATCTTCCCTATATGCTGCCTTACTTGATGAGATAATTCACGGTACATATCTTCTGTATACGTGAATTTGTATGACTTGACTTGTATAATCACACATATCTTCTCTATATGCAAACTATAGAAGGATTATTTGATATTTTATGCACAACTTCCCTATATGCAATCTTTAAGGATTTAATGATATTAGACATATATATTCTCTATATGTTGATTGTTTAACTAGAACAATACATGTGCATATCTTCTCTATATGCAATTGTTGATGTGTTATCTGATATCAAATGCATATCTTCTTTATATGATGAACTGTTAAGAGACGCGCACATCCTCTTTATGTGCACTCTTTGGTGGTACCTTTATTTCATGTTTAGACTTTGATGTTGTTGATGGGTACATGTATATGCTTTTGCGCAATATATAGTGAGTATCATTAACCTCAGACCTTGTCACTACTTCACCGAGGTTAATCAAGATACTTACTGAGTACATGGGTCGGTTGTACTCATACTACGCGTGCAGATCTTGGTGTTGAGCTACTGTGAATGATGGAGGTTGGCATTGAAAATGTAAATGTGTTTGGGTATTGCTACAACTTGTTCTTGGTAGTTCAGGATTGAACTTCTATTTATGTATATTCAAACAGATATTGTATTCATTCTTTATACCAGCTTTATAAATTTGAATCATAGTGGCTCATGACTTTTACTATCAATCCTTGGAATTTTGAATGGAATTTAGCTACTTTTATTCCTTGTTATTAATGATCTTTCACTTGAGTTATATTATTCTATGTTTGGCTTACCTAGCATGTTGGGGGTTAGGTGCCATCACGACTAGGTAGATCTTGGGTCGTGACAAGTTGGTATCAGAGCTCTAAGTTCATAGGTTCTACGAGTCATGAGCAAATGTCTAGCAGAGTCTTGGTATCAGTGCGATGCATCCATACCTATCTTCAAGAGGCTACAATTGAGCACTCAGTATTAGTTGTGCACCGATGACTTGTGATTTCGTGGAAAGGTACGAGATGTGTTTTCTATGTTGTGTAAATGCATTCAGGAGGACTTGAGGCCCGGTTTAAACTGCAGCTTGGGCTCGGTAGTTTTAGTTGCGTGAGTATGTATATTTGGACTTATGTGTCCAATAGTGCCCCTAGGAGTGGGATTGATAGCCTAGTGAGTTGCAATATAGCAATATGTTAGGCATTAGGTGACTGAGAACTATGTTTAAATGGTTCGAATATGACTAGAACAATTAGCTTGGGATGCAAAGGGCTGTGGATGCTTAATTTCTATCTTGATGTGTTGTACAGTTTCAAGTTATGAGTGTGCCGATGGATCTTTTAGTTGCTCATTTGTGGAATGAGGTAGATTATTATGTCTTGATGATGAGTATTGACTAGGGAAGATAAGTGATTGCATAGTGGTTGTGACCATGATAGAGTCATAGAGAGATGCTAGTTTGGAGGCTAAGCAAGTAGGCTATCTCCTACGAGGAGGTTTGTGGTTGTGTGATTAATATGAGGGTTCTATGAATAGTTTTCTTTCTATCTAGTAGGATGTATATGCTACGAGTAGAGTACGGATCGTTTGAGGAAGTTGACATGACTGCCACGAGGATGAGTATGCACTCGGCAGATGATTTGGAGTGTTTTATGACTAGTATTACATGAGCTTTTGAAGGATTCAGTTGGATAACAGAACGAGATCATGGAAGTTATGAAGGAAGAGTATTGTGGGTTATCGAATGTTATGTACTGTCGCTTCGAGCCAAGTGGGGGAGTCTACTATCAACGATCAAATTGCTTGGTCATGTGTTATATTAGTTTTGGACTGAGGCATACTTGTGGATCGATTATGACTTGAAGAGGCTGACTTCGAGGGTGATCCAAGCAAGGGATTTTCTGGATGAACAATGTACTATACTTTATGGGTATATGAAAATCTGGGAATGATTCAAGTTTGATATTCGTCGTGGTTATGGGTGCAAGGAAAAAGGGATCGTTGGGGGTGCTTCTTTTTGGGTATTCATGTGCTGATGGGGCACGAGTCATTCGGCATGTAATAGTTTTTTTGGGATATTAGAGCAAGGTGAATGATTCTTTAGAAAGTTCTAATGGGTTCAAGATTCATATGTGGTATTTGGGGGTTCCCGTATTTGTGTATGGCTAAGATTTGAGACTTGTATTTGATGGTGCCAAGACTTGCAGTATTTCTATATCATCATTGATCCTACTTTTCATAGAGAGAGAAAAGAAACATCTTAAAATTCATAGAAATTCTCTTCAAAGAAAGCATCTCGATTTGCGGTACTATTGGGTGCTTAAGAGGGAATACAGTAGCCTATAGGCCTTAGGATGACGTGGTTTCAAGCTAGGGTCTCTTGGGCTGAGCTCTGACAGAGGACTATAGTGTACTAGCAAAGAGAAGTGTTATCTTGGAGGCAAGTCAAGAGGAACTTGAAGAAGTGGGTCAGCTTGGAAATGGTTTGGATCAGCACAATAATAGAATGATCGGTTCCTTTGGTATGATTGGGCTTTACAGGTGTTTTGTGGCAATACTATTGTGTTTGGCAGTCTGTGTGACTTTAGTGATTTAGAGAGATCTAGTTCTTATGGCTTAGTTATGTGCGGAAGGGTTTCGAATAGTTCATGATGGTTTCGAATTCGTCTTGAGAGTAATGTCTTCTACATGTATAGAAGGTTTGTTGTGTGTTGTGTTGTTCTCCTTGATTGAGTTAAGTGGAAGGTATTTGGTTGATGGGTGCCTCTCTTACATGTGATTCATAGTTGATTATGTGATTCTCGCACTTTTGTATGATAGCGTAATAGATGCGATGCGTTGTATGGAATTGAGATTTGCATGGGTAAAGTTGTTGTTCAGTTTCTAAAGGAAGGTCATGGGTTCAAGACAACATGGGAGATTTTAGATGTTTAAGAAAATGTTGGAACTATCTGGTATTGCTTAAGAAGGGTGTGTATTGTAGAAGACGCATTAGTTTTGACTTGTGGATGCTTGATAGGTACTACAGAGATCGCATGGTTGGTGAGCGTTTATGTTCAGGATTTGCTACTCAACGCGGAATATGTATGGGAGTACGTCTCATAAGGTGATTGTGTATGAGTGACGTATCAGTCATTTGAGTGGATTGGAGATCAAATATGGAGATTCATGTATTCTTGAAGTTTAGAGACTGGATGTTCTCAGTTATGGACTGTGAAGAAACGTTAAGAGTTAGATAGCCGATGGTATGAAATATGGATAGGATACTATGGACTTTTGGAAGGTTATGTACCCATTTTGTGATGATTAGAATTGATTTGGGGGCCCATTGGTAGGCCCAATGAGAATATGTATTCTACATCGAGTCGGGTTTGCTCACTCTTGCACATCATTTACTGTGGGTGTGTCATCAAGCAAATAGATGTATTTGTGTCCTGATTTGTTCATGTGTTGCTCTGTTATGCTATGATGGGTTGTAAGACTATTTGACTATTCACATGCATGATATGATTCTGTTCACACCTTGTAGCGAGATTTGAGCGAGATGGTTCTTGGGGTGTTGAGTTGCTTATTGCACCTTAGTCGTGCTTTTCCTATCTATGATATAATGTGCTATCAGTTCCTCCATGATTATGGTCATGCACTTCGCGTGCTTGCTGTTGTTACACACGTACTTGTTGATTGTGAGCATCTTGGCTTGATGGCTTCCACATAATTGGTGTATTGGATCGGGTTACGTTCCGCAGCGGAGTTATGTTAGAATATGATCCTTTGCACTTAATTTGTGTGTTTTTCTTCTCCCTTGTGGGATGGAATCATAGTATTTTTCCTTGGATGTTGTACCTCCTGTCACGACACAATATTCCAACTCGTCGTGATGGCGCCTACCACACCAGCGAATTTATAAAAATAGCATAAGTTTGAATCTCAATATGACAAGATACTGCTAATACAAGATAAATCCCCCAGATTCTAGTAAATACGGAGTTATAAGCTCTAAAACGGAAATATAAGTCTGAATCGACCAAGTACGATACTGTCTGAAATAAAGGCAACAGTGCATATGGAAAGAGATACCAAGACTGCAGACAAGACTGCTGTTTCACCTCGTCTCTCTGCGACAGCTCTACTACTAGCCTCGGCTACTGATGACTGGGTCCGATACCTGGATCTGCACAATTAAGTACAAAGTGTAGTAATAGCACAACCGACCCAATGTACTGAATAATTATCGAAACTAGCCTCGGCGAGGTGAAAGAAGCAAGAATTATAAATGATACCTGCATAATTTGTACAGTTTCATAAATCCAAGTACGGAACACTAATGTGTTCAAGTATAAGGTAAAGAAAGGACTATCTGTGTGTCTATACAATTACACTCTGCTCATTCACTGGTACAACATATAAGATGATATGCAGATAGCTTAGATAATAAACCATGGAAATTGCAAGTAAAGATGAAATACAATTCCAAAACAACACTGGCCAGACTTTTCTCAACCTTTCCATATTCGTACCAAACCACTAATCAGTTTTCCTCAATAACTGCGTGTACACCATCAAGATAGAAACATGAGAGGGTGACCCTAGGGGGATGGATCCATATCCACATGTTGCACGGAAAACTCACATGTTGCACGGACAACTCACGTGCTATTAGAATCAACCGCACGGGCAACTCACGTGTTGCACCAAAAACTCACATGCCAATAATATCAATACCTAGATCCGCACGGAAAACTCGCATGCCAATAGTATCAATCGTACTGACAACTCACATGCCAATAATAACAATTTCACAATCTGTCCGATGTGGTCACAGGAAACCAATCCAGCTCATAACATAGAGAAAGCAAATATGCGGGAATACATATACATGATCAATGATTATCAAGTTTCATACTCCTAGACTAGGATAAATAACATGCTATAGTGCAGGCATGTGCAATGTGTACTATCATAGCTAGAACAAACAACTTTTATCATGAAATAACAGTTTATCAGGTTCAATCGGAAGAATAACCTAAACGAAATCTCGAATGTGGTACAAAATAGCTCACAGAGGGGTACAAATAGGAGAAACATCTCAACTTGAAGCTTAGCAATCAATTCAAGGTATGTCATATCCTAAGTACTACCCCGAGCATGAAAATAGTACCCCGGTGCAAGCGTATGGGCTCAACCCCGCACATATGCACCACTCATAGCACGTAACTATCACAAATAATTCAGGTAACTAGCGCCTCAACAAAATTTAGGTAAGATACTTACCTCAAGCAAGACAAATCACTCTGCTAACAAGCCCTAGCCGCGCGTATGGACCTCCAGACGATCCGAATCTAGCCATAGTAACGCAATACCATCAATAGAAGCCATAGGAAGTGATTCAAAAAGATAAAGCTAAGATCGTTAACTCATGCCAAAAAGCCAACCCAAAAAGTCAACCTCGAGCTCGCATCTTGGAACCCGGCAAAATTCACAAATTCCGAACACCCATTCAATTTCGAGTCTAACCATACCAAAATCATCCAATTCCAACCATAAATCGACGCGAAAAATCATTAAACCCCCGCCCATCCGCTTCTATAGGCTCCTAACCGCTTCTGCGGCTCCACACCTGCGCTTGCGCACTTGCGTCCAAGTTTCTGCATCTGTGGACTCCCTCAACAACTCCTCTCTCTTACTTATGCGATACTCTCATTCGTATCTGCATGCTCGCAGATGCAAAAATCCTTTCGCACCTACGACCCTTCTCCAGCCCCAACTAAGTCTGCATCCGCGATTCCAAGGATGCTTCTGCAGCGTCGCACCTACGGCAAATACCTCGCAGGTGCGATTGCACTAGAACTGGAACCATCAGCTACTCCTCAAGTTCAAACATGAATCTGATAACCATCAGAATCATCCCCGTGGCCCCCGGTGTCACGACCCAAACCGATGGGCCGTGATGAGTGCTTGAGTCCTACCTATTGAACACCCCTAATCATACATCTAAGATATAAACATGAAATAGGGGTAGGTCATGCATAACATATGTCAATAAACTGCTGAATCAAGTGAATAACATACGTGAGGAAACATGCCTAAAAGACATATACATTTATATATGCGGAATACGGTAGGGCGAGCCGCTAAGGCTGCTATGGACAACTATATATCAAAATAGAATCTGAACAAAGCCACATATTATCTAACTATACATGACTCTATA
This sequence comes from Nicotiana obtusifolia, assembly GCA_002018475.1. Classification (NCBI taxonomy): domain Eukaryota; kingdom Viridiplantae; phylum Streptophyta; class Magnoliopsida; order Solanales; family Solanaceae; genus Nicotiana; species Nicotiana obtusifolia. The sequence continues at coordinate 21,537 of MCJB01021808.1, read as the reverse complement.
GACCTCTAATAGACTGTACAACTGTATAAAGGACAGGATTGGGCCCCATCATACCCATATATGTATACAAAAGTATCGTACCAAAACCCAATAGCATCTCTAGATCAAATGGAGCACTCCAACTCTCGCTGAGCAAGGATCCTAAGAAGGGGAATCATCAGCCTGTCTACCTGCACCTGCGGGCACAAAACACAGGCCCCCAAGCAATAGGGGCGTCAGTATGAACAATGTACCGAAAATGTAAGGCAGAAAAATCAGTATATAAAAGACATAAAAGAAACAAGGAGTAAAGGACTCAACCTATAAGTCTGAATAGCTCTGTGAATCATGAATTTATAATGTCATGCATATGCGTATAAATGTCATATCATGCATAGGTATATACGTATATAACATCATCAAGCCTCTGAGGGCAACCCACCATATCATCTCGGCTTCAGTGGGTGAAATCATCAATGTATGCCAGCTGATCAGGTGGGGGTGCGTATATAATGCCATAACCTTTCCCCATATCCCATATACATATAATATACGCGTATATAACGCCATCTGGTCATGGTTCAATATACATGTATAAATGAATGCAATGCATAATGACGTATGTCAATAAGAACTCTCGGAATGTCATAAGATATATATACCTTCGGTTAATATCACAAATAAACTTTATTAACTTACGTATTTTCTGAGGCCCATGAACAGATGATATGATAATAGGACATATGAAAAATCAAGAACATAGGCAACCCTAGTACTTCTAAGAATAGAATCATTTGTGAAAGTTGCGTGTTTGCTCGTTTCTTTGTATCATATGGATCATGCCAAAAGAAAAGAAGGGAATGCCTTAACATACCTTATAAAAATCTTTCCAATAACAATTCTATACTCAGCTCACTGCACCTTAATCTACAACGACAGTGAAGCTACTATCAAGTTATGAGTGACTCTCTCAATTATATAACAAAGTAACTTAATCTGTAACAAACAAAAAAAAAGCGGCAGCATTTCCCCTGATTTTACTACTCCCTCAAGCCTACTATAGGCGAGACAACAACACAATACAATCAACAACTCAAAAACTACCTAACTACAATTCGGGACCTTTAATACCCAAAAAAACCCAAATATACCATAACACACCCAATCAACAAGTTATCAATTGAAACTGCAACGACGAGCGACCAGCCCACTACCCTACCACATGTAGCATTTGTCCATGCTTTTATCCTTCCAAAATCCATAAATCAGCAGCACAAAAGGCCAACACGAGTGGACTACAAAACTATCCACTAAAAGTGGAATAAATCAAACTCACGGCTTCCGATCACTGTCCGGTGAGTTCTAACTATTAGAAAATGAATTATCAACCTTCGTTGTCATTTAAAAGCTTAAATATAGAAAGTAGGCATTTTCTTAACTATTAAGTACCTTCCAAAACTCAAACTACAAAGAAAAAGAGAGGCGATATAATGATAATTACGTCGTAGGGATCATTCTAATGTTATCACTTCTTGATTTTGTACCCGGGATGTTAATCTTTTTTTAAACCCTTGAGAGAACTTAAGGATAAATTTATGGGGGTTCTCTGTTCGTGTTCAATGGAAAAATGAAGACAAAGATGACATAAGACCTATATATATCAACTTTTAAAAAGTCAAAGAGGTGCTAGCTTGGCACCCTAGCATTGGCCCTTCTTCAAAGCTCATATCTTTTTATCCGGAAGTCGTATGAATGAACGGTTAAGAGTATTGAAACTACATTCCAAGACCTTAAATTTGGTATATAATATGTCCCAAAAAGACCTCATATAACACACGAAATGTATTTCTCAAAAAGCTTTATTAGAAGGCGAATTCTTAGTCAGTTTTTCCGCAACTTAAATCCGATTTTTCCCAAACTTTATATTTTATATCCAGACATCATATAGTCATATTATGACTTTAAACTCATTTAAATCATGATTAACAAGTCTCATATCATTATATGTCACCTTGGGACGCACAGGGTGTATCACCCAGGACCCCAACCAAACATACTAACAAGTTCCAAAACACTATATGAACTTAGTCGAAGCCTCAAAACCACAAATCGCATATCGATTCAAGTCTGATGAACAAATGAACTTCCAACTTCTAAACTAATGCCAAATCATATCAAACCAATTCCGGATGACCTCAAATTTTGCACACAAGACGTAAATGACACAACGTACCTAATCCAACCCCCAGAACTGAAATCTGAACCCGGCATCAACAAAGTCAACTCTCGGTCAAATCTTTCAACCTTCCAAACCTTCAACTTTCCAACTTCCGCCAAAAATCATTAAATCAACCTACGGGCCTCCAAAACAACACTGAAACATATGCCTAAGCCCAAAATCACCATACGAAGCTATCGAAAATATCAAAACTTCATTACATAGTCGTTTATAAAAAAGTCAAACTCTGGTTAACTCCTCCAGCTTAAGCTTCCAACTTTGGGACTAAGTGTCCCAATTCACTTCGAAACATCTCCGGAACCAAACCAACCATCTAGGCAAGTCACATAACCACAAATAAATATACAATAAGCAATAAACAAGGGAATGGGGATACAATACACAAAATGACCGGTCGGGTCGTTACATTCTCACCCTCTTAAACAAATGTTCATCCTCGAATGGGTCTAGAATCATACCTGGAGTCTTAAATAGGTGTGAATAACTTCTCCACATCTTCCGCTCGTCCTCCAAAGTAGCCTTCTCGACCGGCTGACCTCGCCAGCGAACTTTCACGAATGCTATATTCTTTGACCTGAAGTTTCGAACATGTTGGTCCTAAATGGCCACCGGCTCGACACCATAAGTCAAATCCTTGTCTAGGTGAACTGTGTTGAAGTCCAAAACATGTGATGGATCACCATAATACTTCTGGAGCATAGATATATGAACACTAGGTGAACACCCGATAGACTAGGTGGCAAAGCAAGCTTGTCGGCCACCTCTCTTTAAGGCATCACGGACCAAATTAGTGCCCCAACAACTTGGCCTCCCCCCGCTCAAACCAACCAACTGGAGAACGACATATCCTCACATATAAGGTCTCATAAAGAGCCATTTGGATACTCGACTGAAAGATGTTGTAGGCGAACTCTCCTAACTAAAGAAACTGACATGAGCCTCTGAAATCCATAACACAGGCGCGTAACATATCCTCCAACATCTGAATAGTGCGCTCTGACTGCCCGTTCTTCTGAGGATGGAATGTTGTACTCAACTCAACTCATGTGCCTAACTCTCGGTGCACTGCTCTCCAAAATTACGATGTGAACTCTGTGTCCTGATCAGAAATGATGGAGATGGGCACGCCATGAAAATGGATAATCTCCTGGATGTAAATCTAAGCCAACCGCTATATAGAATAGGAAGTCACCACGGGAATGAAATGTGCTGACTTAGTCAACCGACCCACAATAACCCAAACTGCGTCATATGTCTTCAAAGTCCGTGGGAGCCCATTAACCAAATCCATGGTAATACATTCCCACTTCCACTCCGGTATCTCCAATCTTTGAATCAACCCTCCCAATTTCTGATGCTCATACTTCACCTGTTGACAATTCAAACATCGAGAAACATAAGCAATGATATCTTTCTTCATTCTCCGCCACCAATAGTGTTGTTTTAAGTCACGATATATCTTCATGACACTAGGGTGAATGGAATATCACGAGCTGAGAGCCTCCTCAAGGATCAAATCTCTCAACCCATCAACATTTGGAACACAAATCTAGTCTTGAACCCGCATAACACCATCATCATCTCCTTAGCACCACCCCGATCCACTGTATCCTTCAACACCAATAAAATCAAACTGGTGATCCTTGATACGCTCCAACAACAATGATTGTGCCACAATACAAGCAAGAACACGATTGGGCTCTAAGACATCCAATCTCACAAACTGATTGGCCAACGCCTGAACATCCATGGCAAGTGGCTTCTCTGTTATCGATAAATATGCCAAGCTGCCCCTACTCTCCGCCTTTCTACTCAATGCATCGGCCACCATATTGGCCTTCCCCAGATGATTTACTATAGTGTTATCATAGCCTTTTAGCAACTCTAACCATCTCCGTTGCCGAAAATTAAGAGGGTGTTTGGATTGGCTTAAAAGCACTTTTGGGCTTATTTGAGTTTTTAGATAGACAATAAAAGTGCTTTTAAGCCAAATACTTTAAGCTAAAACACCCAAAACAAGCCAAAATTAATAAGTTTGGGTTACCCAACTTGTTACTTTTTGTCTTATAAGCCCCTTTATGTTCGACCAAGTAATTTACCTTATTATCCCTTTTACTTTTCTAAATCCAAATCTATCCTTCCTTAACTAATTAAAACATGTGTCATCTAATGGCCGTTTTCAAGCTTTTTGCTGCCATTCCCCAAAAAATCAATTTCTTTGAAGTTGTAAACATAAAGCTAACGGCAGCTTTATAAATATTTGATATATTCTAATATTTTGTATACATTGTTTTCTTTTAGCTTCTTTTTTGGTTCCATAACATTTTTAAAAAAATTGATGTTGAATTCTTCATTTTTTTAAATTGGTGAAACTATATTCTAAATCAAATTTTTCAATGAATCTACATGTTAACCTAGAATTTGAAGCTATGAGGAGAAAAAATATTTTTTGGTGAAATAATAGATTATTGCATGTTATTTAAATAAATAATTTATATTTAGGCAATCTATTTAAATTGAAACTGAACTAAATTATAAATTTTTTGTATATGTATTAATTTAGAATAAAATATTTATCGCAATCATCTTCTTTATAGTGTTAACAACTTTAAGGATATTTCAGTTATTTTAACATGAACAAGTGCTTACCAGCACTTATTTACCAAACACTTCAACAACTTTTTTTAAGCTTTAGCACTTTTATCCAAACACTTAACTGCTTATTTATAAAACAAGCTCCAGCACTTAAAAAGTGCTTTTAGGCACTTATGCTTAAAAGCCACTTTTTTTAAGCTAATCCAAGCGGGCTCTAAGATCCTTCTGCTTGAACAGGTGCTAGAGACTCTGATGGTCGGTATAGACCTCACAACGAACACCGTACAAGTAGTGTCTCCATATCTTCAATGCGTGAACAATAGCTGCCAACTCTAATTCACGTATAGGGTAATTATTCTCATGAACCTTCAACTGCCGAGACGCGTAGGCAATCACCCTACCATCTCGCATTAACAACGTGCCAAGCCCAATATACGACGCATCACAATACACAGTATAAGATCCTGAACCTATAGGCAACACCAACACTGGGGTTGTAATCAATGCAGTCTTAAGCTTCTGTAAGCTCTCCTCAAACTCATCCGACCACCTGAATGGAGCACCCTTCTGGGTCAGTCTAGTCAAAGGTGTTGTAATGGACGAGAAATCCTCCACAAAACAGCAATAATAACCTGCCAAACAAAGAAAACTCTGAATCTCTATAGCTGAAGACGGTCTAGACCAAATTTGAACTATCTAAATATTCTTCGGATCGACCTTGATCCCCTCACTAGACACCACGTGGCCCAAGAATGCCACTGAATCAAGCCAAAACTCACACTTGGAGAAATTAGCATATAGCTTCTTCCCCCTCAACGTCTGGAGTACAATCCTCAGATGCTACTCATGATCCTCCTGGCTGCGTGAGTACACCAGTATATCACAATGAATACCATGAGAAAAGAGTTAAAATATGGCTGGAATACACTATTAATCAAATACATAAAGGTTGTTAGGGCATTGGTTAGCCCAAATGATATCACAAGAAACTCGTAGTGACCATAGTGGGTCCTAAATGCCTCTTCAAAATAAAATTCCGAATCTTCAACTGGTGGTGCACAGACCTCAAATAAATCTTAGAGAACACTCTAGCACCCTGAAGCTGGTCAAATAAGTCATCAATGTGCGTAGTGGCTACTTGTTATTAATTGTGACATTGTTCAACTACTTGTAACCAATGCACATCCGTATAGTACCATCCTTCTTCTTCAAAAAATAGACCTGGTGCACCCCAAGGCGACATATTAGGCCTGATGAATCCCTTATCAAGTAGCTCCTCAAATTGTTCCTTCAATTTTTTCAAGTCTGCTGGTGCCATTCGATACGGAGGAATAGATATAGGCTGAGTGATCGGCACCAAATCAATACCAAAATCAATTTCCTTGTCTGGTGGCATGCCCGGCAAGTTTGTAGGAAATACATTTGGGAAGTCTCTCACTACCAGAACTGACTCAACGGTAGGAGTATCATCATTAACATCCCTTACAAAAGCCAAATATGCCAGACATCCCTTCTCAACCATCCGTTGAGCCTTCAAATATGAATCACTCTACTGGAAACATAATTCAAGGAACCTCTCTACTCAACCCTAGGCAACCCTGACATCGCCAACGTCACGGTCTTAGCGTGAAAATCTAGAATAGCGTGACATGATGACAACCAATCCATGCCAAGAATCACGTCAAAACTAACCATGGTAAGCAAGAAAAGATCAATTCTCGTCTCTAGCCCCCGATAGTCACCACACACGGTCCACAATAATAGAATCACCCACCGGTGTACATACATGAACAGGCATAACTGAGGAATCATGAGGCATAGCCAAATAGTGAGCAAAGTATGACAACATGTATGAATAAGTGTTACCAGGATCAAAAAACACCGAAGCATCCCTGTGGTATATTGAAAAAATACATGTGATCACCGCATCGGAGGCAACTACCTCCGGCCTGGCTGGAAATGTGTAGCCACAGGCCTGACCACCACCTCATCGACCTCCCCTTTTAGGGCGGCCTCGAGCTAAATAAGCCCCACCCCAAGCTGGTTTCGTGGATGGTGTAGCTATCGGTGCTGAGATCATAGGTTGAGAACTCGATTGTAGGACCCTACTAAACAGTCTGGGGTAATCCCTCTTAAGATGACTCAAGTACCCACACTCAAAACAACCCCTTCTCTGACGGAGCTGCTGACCCTGATAATCTGAATAATTGCCCGAGGAACCCTGTGCAGATGAAGCATGATAAGAACTATATGCTGGCAATGCACTAAATGATGACTGAGTTGGGCATGCACTATAGGAACTGTGGCTAACTGAAGAACCATGAGGAACATGGCCAGCTGCCTGAACGGGTCTCGAAGGGCGATTTCAGCTATAATGGGACAAACCTCCTGATGAGGAACCACTGAAACCACCTGAACTCCGAGGCCTCTAGGCCTTCCGCTCCTCAGGCTCCTGCCTGCTAATTAGCTCTATACATCTAGCAATCTCGACTACCTGGTCAAACTTAGCATCCATCGCAACCTCTCGAGCCATAATGAAGCGTAAACCATAGTTGAGGCCATCAATGAACCTCCTAATCTTCTCCCTCTTAGTGGTACCCACCCATACCGTGTGACGAGCCAACTCTGCAAACCTCATCTCATACTGAGTCATGGTCATACCCTCCTAACATAGCTGCTCAAACTGCCTACACAACTCCTCTCCACGAGTTTGTGGCACAAACTTCCTAAGAAGAGAACCGTGAACTCATACAATGTAAGTGGTGGTGCATCGACTGGACTGCTCAACTCATATTCCTGCCACTATCAGTAAGATTCCCTCGTCAACTGAAAAGTAGTACATGAAACCCCACAGAAGTCCAAAATACCCGTTGTGCGAAGAATCCGCTGGCACCAGCTATAAAATCCTAAGCATCCTCCGACTCTACTCTACTAAAATCTGGAGGCTTAAGCCTCCCAAACCGGTCCAATCTCTTCTACTCCTCATCACTCATATGGGGACCAACCTCGGCCCGAGGGGCGGCAATCGGCTGAACTAGTAGTACACCTGGTGTCTGGTGACCTTGAGCTAGCTGCTCTAGAGTACGCGTGGCAGGAGTCTCGGCACCTCACCCGGCCTGTAAAGTGGCTGGTGTAGCTGGAATGGAAACTGTCTAAGCCAAGCTCGTGCACACAGTCCACACCTCGGCCTCTACCATGACCCCAGCCTCCCGCGGCCCTAACTAGTGGAACTGGTGGCCGTCGACATGATCTGGTGCCACGTGTACTCAGCATCTGTGAGAGAATAGAATATTCAAGTTTAATACTTTAGAAATAACAAAACCGCACTACAAGAATGCAAGAAAGTGAATTTTCCTAATAGTTCTGTAACTTCTTGAAGATAAGTACGGACGTCTCCGTAACAATCCGTAAGACTATGCTAAACTTGCTCATGACTCATAATACCTATGAACCTAGGGGTCTGAAAATAACTTACGACAACCAAAATTCCAACCCGTTATAATGGCGTCTAACACACCGGCTAGGCAAGCCGAAACATAACAATAAAGAACCAGAATAACATAAATTTAGAGAAAATGCATAAGTCTGAAATATCAATATGACAAGATACTGCTAATACAAGACAAAACCCACAGAAACTGGTAAATACGGAAGTCATGAGCTCTAAAGTGAAAATACAAGTCTGAATCGACCAAGTACGATACTGTCTAAAATAAAAGCAACAATGCATAAGGAAAGAGACGCCAAGACTGCGGCCAAGAATGCAGTTCTACCTCGTCTCTCTACGACAGCTCTGCTACTAGCCCCGTCTACTGATGACTGGGTCTGATACCTAGATCTGCACAATTAAGTATAGAGTGTATCATTAGTACAATCGACCCAATGTACTTAATAAGTATCGTAACTACCCTCTGCGAGGTAAAAGAAGCAAGAATTATAAATGATGCCTACTATAATATGTACAATTTCATAAATCCAACAAGTATGGAACAGTAATGTATTCAAAATATAAGGTACAGAAAGGACTATCTTTGAGTGTGTGTACAATTACTCAAAATCGCTGCTCAGTCACTGGTACAGCATATACGATGATATGCAGATAAATCATATAATAAACTATGGAAATTGCAAGTAAAGATGAAATGCAATTCCAAAACAACACTAGCCAGACTTTCCTCAACCTTTCCATATCCGTACCAAATCACTGACACCATCAAGAGAGAAACATGAAAGGGTGACCCTAGGAGGATGGATCCATATTCACATGCAGGCACGGAAAACTCACGTGCTGCACGGACAACTCACGTGCTATAAAAGTCAACCGCACGGGCAACTCGTGTGCTAATAATATCAATAACTGGATTCGCACGGACAACTCACGTGTTGCACGGACAACTCACATGCCAATAGTATCAACTGCACTGACACCTCACGTACCAATAATCACAATCCGCCCGGCGTGGCCATAGGCAACCAGTCCAGCTCCTAACACAGGGAAAGCAAATATGTGGGAATACATATCCATGATCAATGATTACCAAGCTTCATACTCCTGAACTAGTATAAATAACATGCTATAGTTTGGGCATGTGCAATGTGTGCTATCACAACTCTAGCAGTTTATCAGGTTCAATCGGAAGAATAACCTCAACAAAATCTCAAATGTGGTACAAATAGCTCACACGGGGGTACAAATAGGAGAAACATCTCAACTTGAAACTTAGCAATTAATTAAGGCATATCATAGCCTAAGCAGTACCCTGAGTATGAAAATAGTACCCCGGTGCACGCATATGGGCTCAACCCCACGCACATGCGCCACTCATAGCACGTAGCTATTACAAATAATTCAGGTACTAGTGCCTCAACCAAGTTTAGATAAGATACTTAGCTCAAGCAAGTCAAATCACTCTGCTAACAAGCCCTTCCCGTGCGTATCGACCTCTAGACGATCCGAATCTAGTCATAGTAATGCAATACCATCAATAGAAGCCATAGGAAGTGTTTCCAAAGATAAATCTAAGACCTTTTAACTCAAGTCAAAATGTCAAGTTAAAAAGCCAACCCCGGGCCCACATCTTGGAAATCGATAAAATTTATAAATTCTGAACACCTATTCAATTTCGAGTCCAACCATATCAAAATCATCCAATTCCAACCAAAACTCGACCCTCAAATATTCAAATTTCACTCTCCAGTAACATAGTCCAAGAATCCCCAAATTCTATCTTAGATTCATGAATATTTGGCATAATAATAAATGGGTAATTAATTTTTTTCAACAAAAGTTATAAATCATCACTTAAACTCTTCAATAATGGTGAAAGGTGCTCCAAAAATCGCCTTTAGCCGAACTCCACAACTCCAAAAATAAGAAAAATGTCAAACTCTTCGACATATGTAGATCGCCCAGCTAAATCGCATTTGCGGTCAATTTCATCGCACATGTGATGCTGCATCTACGAAAAATCCATCGCAGATGTGAATGATCATTAATCCCCCGCCCATCCGCTTCAGCAGGCTCCTAGCTGCTTCTGCGGCTCTGCACCTGCGCCCAGCTATCCGCATATGTAGACTTCCTCAACAACTCCTCTCTCCACTTCTGCAATCCCCTCATTCGCATTGCGGGCTCATAGATGCAAAAATCCCTTCACACCTGCAACCCTTCTGCAGCCCCAACTAAATCCGCATCCTTGATCCCAGGGCCGCTTCTGCGGCATCGCACCTGCGGCAAATACCTTGCAGGTACGATTGCACCAGAACTGGAACCATCAGCCACTCCTCAAGTCTAAACATGAATCTGATAACCATCCGAATCACCCCCGATTCCCCCCGGGCCCCGACCAAAAATACCACCAAGCTCCAAACACTATACAAACTTAGTCGAAGACTCAAATCACATCAAACAACACCAAAACCATATATCGCATATCGATTCAAGCCTAATGAACAAATGAGTTCCAACTTCCAAAACTAATGTCGAATCATATCAAACCAATTCCGAATGACCTCAAATTTTGCACACAAGTCATAAATGGAAAAATGAACCTACTCCAACCCCCGAAACCAAAATCTGAACCTGTTATCAACAAAGTCAACTCTCGGTCAAACCTCTCAACCTCCCAAACTTTCAACTTTCCAACTTTCGTAAAAAATCATCAAATCAACCTTCGGGCCTCCAAAATAACATCCGGACATATGTCTAAGTCCAAAATCACCATACAAAGCTATCGGAAACATCAAAAATCCATTCCGGAGTCGTTCACACAAAAGTCAAACTCCAGTCAACTCTTCCAACTTAAGCTTCCAATCTTGGGACTAAGTGTCCCAATTCACTTCGAAACATCCCCGAAACAAAACCAACCATCCAAGAAAGTCACACAACCACGAATGAACATAGAATAAGAAATAAATAAGGGAACAGGGCTACAATAAATAAAATGATAGGTCAGGTCGTTACACCTACTAAGCTTGTTGGACGATTCTCTTATTTGGTTCTTTTTCCATCATGGGTTACAATCGAGTTGTTATTTTCTTTGTGTACGAACTGTATCGTATGTGTCTCTAAATGTCATTTGGTGTGTCATGTCAGTCGAGCAACTTGTATTGGGTGAGATGAGGTTATTAGACCTGGAATTAGTGCTATCAGATTTGGTTAAGGTATGTTTGGAAGTATAATATCAGTAGTCAGCTTAGAATTTAGCAATGGCTCTTATTAGGTGAGGGAGCTCCGCGACTTATTGATCTAATAAGTGGTTATGATTTGCTACGTGTTTTTTTAATCATTAGCAGTGTTGCAAAGGTCTGGAACAGAGTTTTACCTGATATGAGGTATGTTGCCGGTACCGGATTTGTTAACTAGCAGCTATTAAGGTTTGTATAAATCACTATGAGTAGAAGAGTTAGGTGGTACATCACGTGGTTATATCTTGGGAACACGGTTATGGCTTGATGCAGCTTGGTGAGACTTGTACGGTATTTATATGCGAGAATCGGATATCATAAAGAATTTCGGACGTTGGAATTTGATTCTAAGGGTTATGGATTAAGGTTAATGAAAGAATCTTCATTCAAGATTGTGCTAATAGGCTTATATATATTATAGTGACGTGGGATTTCCCATGGGTATGTGTATGATGAGTTTATACTGTGATTGGATGATTTTGGAATGACTTTTGGCACGTTCGAGGATGAACGTATGTTTAACTAGGGGGAGAATGTAATGACCTGACCAGTCATTTTGAGTTCTATCATTTCGTTCTACAATTTTGACTTCGAGTATCTTCATATGGTGTATTATGACATGTGTGCAGGTTGGTTTTTACTTTCGAGTGGATTGGGATTTATTTGATAAAGTGATTCTCAATTTGGAAGCTTTAAGTTGGAAGAGTTGACCAAGGTATAACTTTAGTAAACGACATCGTATTGGTGATTTGATGATAACAATAGGTTTGTATGGTGATTTATGACTTGGGCATATGTTCGTATTTGAATTTGGATGTTCTTAGAAGATTTCAGCTCTATTTGTTAAAAGTTAGCAATTTGAAGAATTGGGGAGTTCATAGTTTTGACCGAGAGTTGACTTCGGTGTTATCGGACTTGTATTGTGTTTTTGAGACCTTGTATAGGTTTATTTTGATGGTTGGGACTTGTGTGAAAAATTTGGTTATGATCCAAAATGTTTATGCGTGATTCGGACGCGTTCGGCAAAATTTGAAGGTTTCAAAATTTAAGAAAGGATTTGATTGTTGTTTCGTAGCTTTGATGTCATTTATGATGTTTCGAGCTTTTGGATAAGCTAGGATAATGTATATAGACTTATTGGTATGATTGGTTGGGGTTAGGATATTGTATATGGACTTATTGGTATGATTGGCTGGGGTCCCAAGGGGCTCAGGTGACTTTCAAGGCAATTTCGGACCATTTTGGATAATATTTGTATTGCTAGTTTGCTGGTGTCTGGTAATGCATCGCGATCGGGAGCCAGGTATCGCGTTCGCGAAGAGGGAGGTGAGCTAGAGGGCTTTGTGAATTGCATTCTCGACTTTGTGCATGAAGGTCTTCACATTTGCGTGTGCTGGACCGCGTTTGCATAGGGCGATTGGGAGCTGGGAGGGTTGTGTGTCGCTTTCATAGGGCATGTAGGCATTTGCAATGTTTTGGACGCGCTAGTCATTGCATTCCCGAGCTGGGCTTTGCATTCAGGAAGGAGGATTTTGGTCAAAGGCAGCTTTGTGCTTCGCGAACACGAGGTGTTTTTCGCGTTCGTGAAGGGTACCTCTGGGCAAACTTATCTAAGATGTTATTTCAGGATTTTACCCATTGTTTCATATTTTGAGCCCTTGACTTCGAGAAGAGGGGATTTTGAAGAGCAATTTCACTACTACCTTGGAGGTAAGTAATTGTACTATGCAAAAACAAAATATTGATTACCCATGGATTTCTACACCTAAAACTTTGAATTTTGAAAGGAAATTTGAGGATATTATTTACACTTTAAGAGAGTGTATTTTGGGAATTTAAGCACCAATTTGGACTCAGTTTTGGAATATAATAATATATTTGGACTCTTATGGCTCATCGGATTTTTGTGTTGGTTACAGTTTTCGGACACGCAGGCCCGGGTTGACTTTTTGTTGACTTTTGGGAATTTCTTCAAAGATCGAAGCTTTATGGATTGGGATCGTTTCCTATGGCATTGGTTGACTTCCTTGGTCGATGTTTGGCTAGATTTTAGCCGGTTGGTCGATATTTTTAAGTTGTACAAGTTATATGTAGTGAGTATCCTTAACTTGAGACCCCGTCACTACTTCACTGAGGTTAGTTAGGATACTTACTGAGTACATGTGGTCGGCGGTACTCATACTACACTTTTGCACATTGCATGCAGATCTTGGGGCCGAGCTATTGTGGAAGATAGAGGCTGGCATTGAAGATGTACCTGCATTCCAGATATTGCTACCGCTTGTTCTTGGTAGTTCTGGATTAAACTTCTATTTATGTATATTCGAATAGATACTGTATTCATTCTTTGTACCAACTTTGTAAATCTAAATCTTTCACTTGAATTACAATACTCTATGTTTGGTTTACCTAGCTTGTCGGGGTTAAGTGTCATACGACTATGTGAATTTTGGATCGTGACAATGCATGATTAAACACATCATGTCAGATGGATCCACATATAGAGAAGATATGTACTATGAATCATCTTATCAAGTAAGGCAACATACAGAGAACATATGTATAAAGACTTGTATACATTCAAAAGCTAGAAGCAGGCCTTATTGGCTTATTTATTATTGTGGATCGGGCTGCACGTCACAATAGGCCTTATAAGCCTTATATTAGCGCTTGGGCAGGATTCGCCCCTCCGGAGTTTGACACACCAGCAATGAGCGCAGGCACAACGATATATATACACGTGCTTTGGTGAGGGGCACTGATGCCAGGCACCCGTACAGTGCTGAATGATTGTGTGTGTGATGGATGGGTATTTGAGATGGATCGATTGAGTACTCTGAGAGCGAGAGTACCTGGAAATATCATTGTGATACCTCACATTTGACATACATATTTTACATGTAGGCACAGAGATGTACCGTTCCTCATGCTAGCTGTACTTGACATGATATTATCAGTGTTGGTCTTTAACTGTGAACTCGAAAGCATGTCAAAATTTTGTACCATGAACGAGCTGAGTATGGAAGTTTCTCTGAGTTATTTGCTGTCATTGTCATTATCTCACCTATGTTTTCATTATATTGGCTCTGGCTGTATCCTTCTGAGCTCATCACTGCTATCAGCCCAAGGTTAGTCCTGTTACTTATTGAGTATATTGGGTCAGTTGTACTCATACTACACTCCGCACTTCGTGTGCAGATCCAGGTAGATGTGGACACGGTGATTTCTATATTGTTGCCATTACTTGCTTGGAGACTTCAAGGTAGTTTCTATGGCGTCTGCAGACCTTGACTCTCGTTCTTTTTATTTTCTTTAGTGTTCTTCTATTATTCAGACAATTGTACCAGAGTTTTTTTCTATGTTGATACTTAGTAGTGCTCATGTACTCGTTGACACCAGGTTTTGAGATGGTTGTAGTAGAGCTTCAATTACTTTTATCAGATATTTATGAGATTTTCCATAGTTGAGTTTAACAAAACATGTTTTATTCCAAATGTTTAGTTGTTATGTAATTGCCAGCTTGCCTAGCAAGTGTGTTAGGCGCCATCACAACAAGTTGGGATTTTGGTTCGTGAGAGGATAGATCCCTATCCATACGCTGCACAGAAAACTCACGTGCCATAATCGCACGGACAACTCACGTGCCATAATCGTAACAACCGCGCGGACGACTCATGTGCCTTAAAAACATAACCCACACGGACCACTCACGTGACGCCAAACCAGTCCATCACAGAAACATATACAAGAATACATATATACAAATAACGAATATTAAATCATATACTCATGAATTGAAGAAGATACCATGCTAAGGTATATGCATGCACGAGTGTACAACTACAGCTCTGATTAGAGGGGAACACCATGCAACAGCAAATATCATCCTCAACTGGAAGTCAAAACCTACACATGATATCTAGCATAATTCACCGATTTCGCGTAGTCATACAAATATTTAAAGCATGATACCAAGAAGCACATTATCAAAATCAAGGCGTTGTACAGCCTAAAGACTACTCTGGTCAAAAACTATGCATAGCACCCATATTGTAACGACCCAGTCGGTCGTTTTGAGTGTTGTAGCCCCCTTCCCCCATTTACTAATCATCTTATGCTTAATAGTTTCTATGTGACTTTCCGGGGTAGTTGGTTCGGTTCTAGGGAGGTTTCGAAATGAGTTGAGACACTTCTTAAGGTTGGGAGCTTTAGTTGAAAGGGTTGACCGGATGTTGACTTGTGTGTAAACGACCCTGGAATGGAGTTTTCATGGTTCGTTAGCTCTGTTAGGTGATTCAGGATTGAGGAGCGTGTCCGCGTAGTGATTTGGAGGCCCGTAGCCGAATTAGGCTTGAAATGGCGAAAGTTGGAAAATTAAAAGCACTGGAAATTTAAAAGTTTGACCGAGAGTTGACTTTGCAGTTACCGGGCTCGAATTTTGGTTCCGAGAGTTAGAGTAGGTCCATTGTGTCATTTGTGTCTTGTGTGCAAAAATTTGGGGTCTATCGGACGTGATTTGATAGGTTTCATCATCGAATGTAGAGGTTAGAAGTTCAAAAGTTCATTAGGCTTGAATTGATGCTCGATTCATAGTTTAAGCATTGTTTGATGTGATTTGAAGGCTCGACTAAATTTGTATCATGTTTTAGGACTTGTTGGTATATTTGGTTGAGGTCCCGGGGGCCTCGGGTGAGTTTCGTGTGGTTAACAGATCAACTTTTTGGTCTTGGAGAATTGCTGAAATTTTCTGGTGCACTGATCAGGTTTCCTTATACGCGATCGTGTGGGAAGGTCCACGATCGGGTTGGCTAATTGGAACAGCTGTGGTATTTTGTTCAATACGATTGCCAGTTCTGGTATGCGATTGCGTAGGTTGGGGAATCACTGCATCGCAAACGCGTGGGCTAACCCGCGTTCCCGAAGAGGAAAGGAGGCAAGAGTTGGCCACGCGCATTGTTCTATGCAAAGGCGTGGGTCCATCCGCGATTGCGTAGGCCTAAGAAGCCTATGCTTCGCGTTCGCATGAGTGTTTATGCGATTGCGTAGAGGAAGTTCTGGGGGCAGTGGAATTGTGCTTCGCGATCGCGAAGGTGTTTCCGCGATTGCGATTAAGGATAACTAGGCAGACGTTAAATATTTCAAAATTGAGGGTTGAGCTCATATCATAAATTTGATTTTTGGAGCTCGGTTGGAGGCGATTCTTGGGGAGATTTTCAAGGGAGTGATTGGGGTAAGTGATTCTTACTTAGTTTTGGTTAAATTCCATGTTTATATCTTTGATTTCATCATTTAATTAGTGATTTGGGTTGAAAGTTTGGGGAAAATGGAGGAAAGTCCTCAGGCCGAATTTTGGGGATTTGATCGAGATTTTTGTATCGGATTTGAGTAATTTTGGTATGGGTGGACTCGTGGTTGAATGGGTGTTCAGATTTGGTTACTTTTATCGGATTCCAAGACGTGGGCCCGAGGGTTGACATTTGAGTTGACTTTTTGACTTTTGATTAAGAACTTAGTATTTTCTTATGGAATTGATTCCTTTAGCTCGTGTTGATTGTATCGAACTATTTGTAGCTAGATTCGAGGCAATCAGAGGCTATTTCGCGAGGCAAGGGCTTGTTGGAGTAGGGATTCTCACAGTTTGAGGTAAGTAACACTTCTAAACTTGCTTCTGAGGGTATGAAACCCCGAATTACGTGTTGTGTGATTGTTGTTGAGGTAACGCACATGCTAGGTGACGGGCGTGTGGGCGTGCACAATAAGAATTGTGACTTGGTCGATTCCGTGGAACTGTATAGTTGAATAATCTTGTTGCTACCCATATTTTCACCATGTGTTAGAGAAATTGAGCTGCCAGTCATGTTAGAAATCCTGCTTAGGCTCCGTGTTGGTACTGTTGGGACCCATAGAGGTCATGTTACATGTTCAACTATTTGCTTAATTTGTAAAATTGTACTTAGTCACAGCTATTATTTGCATAATATGTCTCAGCCACTGTTGTCCTTTATTTGATACATCATATCATCATTCTTTGGGCTAATTATCATGATTCTTGTGAGCCCGAGAGACTGGAGAGATTAATGACTGAGTGAGATTGAGGGTCTATTGTGAGTGATCTGCATGGGATCGAGCTGCACGTCCCAGCAGGCTTTATTGATTCATGCCAGGATTTGGCCTATTATAGCGCATGGGCTGGATCAGCCCCTCTAGAGTCTGCACATCCACAATGGGCACAATGCTAGCATTTATTTACTTTTGGGCTGGATCTGCCTTGATTTATTTGCATTTTGGGCTGGATCTGCCCTGTTCTGTGTTGAGTTTTATTGCAAACCTGAAAGCATGTCTAAATTCTAGTACCTTTACTTGTAGATTATAAATTTCTGAGATACCATTGTCATGTTTGTTGTAAGTTTTTGTACTGTTAATATTGCATTATATTACTCAAACAAGTCACTTTTCAGTCCAAAAGTTTGATTTGTAACTTATTGAGTTGGTTGTACTCACGCTACACCCTGTACCTCGTATGCAGATCCAGGTGTTTCCGATCACGGCGGTTGCTGGTTCACGGAGTTCAGACATTCAGAGATCATCGAGGTAGCTGCTTGGCGTCCGCAGACCTTGACTCTCCTCCCTTATCTTTCAGTTATTCATTCATATCTACTTTCTAAACAATGTACCAGACTATCTCATTATGTAGATGCTCATGTACTTAGTGACACCCCGGTTTTGGGAAGACTTATGTATTGAGTTATGATATTCTATCCTGTTTTATGAGATTTTTATTTATTTAAACTATTTTTAGTATATTTCAAAGGTTAACAGTGTTGGAAATGTCTGAGTGGTCAGCTTGCCTAGTAACATGATAGGCGCCATCACGACAGGTTGGGTGTTAGGTCATGACAAGTTGGTATCAGAGCCTAGGTTACATAGGTCTCATGAGTCATGAGCAGGTTTAGTAGAGTCTTGCATATCGGTACAGAGACATCTGTACTTATCTTCGAGAGGCTGCCAAACCCTTAAGAAAACTTCACATTCTTGTATTCTTGTCGTGCAGATTTGTAAATTCTTGAGAACTAAACTTCTATTATTCAATTCTCTCATAGATGGGTGAGGACACGTGCTACCGAACAGGACGGACAGCCACCAGTACCACCGACTTGGGCTACGAGAGGTCGGGGTCGCGGTAGGGGTGGAGGTGCAGCTTGTACGGCAACTAGAGCAGCACCTGCAGATCCACCATTTGCTCCAGCTCAGGAATAGGTTCCAGATGTGGTTGAGCCAGCGAGGCCAGCTCAGGCACCAGCTATGCCTATTGTAATCCCAAGCCTTCAAGAGGCTTTGGCTCAGATTTTGACTGTGTGCACTAGCCTTGCTCAGGCAGTTTCTGTTCAGACTATGCTAGCCACTTCTAAGGCCGGGGGAGGTACTCAGACTCCCGCTGCCCGTACTTTAGAGCAGGTGATGCAGGGACATTAGACCCCGGGGGTACTACCAGCCCAGCCGGTAGTAGTTGCTCAGGCCTAGGTGGGTCTCGTTATGACGGATGATGAGTAGAGGAGACTAGAGAGGTTTGGGCTCCAACCTCCATCATTCAGCGGGGCTAAGTTAGAGGATGCCTAGGACTTCTTGGATAGGTGCCAGCAGATTGTTCGCACGGCGGATATTCAAGAGACTAGTGGGATCTCATTCACTACTTTTCAGTTTACTGGGGCTGACTTCAGATGGTGGGAGGCCTATGATGTTATAACCCTTATTTGTACGTGTTAGTTTACACATAAGACAGTCTACCTAGGTTCGAGAAGAGAATTACCTTTGAGACAATAAGAGTTTAGTCCTATTGGTCCTAAACGATGCAAAGGTGTATAAGGGCGGTTAAAAAGTATTAGAGGATAAACGAGTTAAGGATGTTGTAACTCGCGTTTTTGGGAAAATCGAGAGGTGGTTAACATCACCAAGAGGTCATGTATTAAGGTATTTGGATGATATGATATCCGTTTCATAATTCTTGAAGTCGAAAGAGTTATGAAACAAAAGTCGACAAAAGTTGTCGCAACTTAGGTTCACAATTTTACTTAAACGTTAGGTCAAATGTTTCTGCGATTTTCTCCCAATTTACAAGGAATTACAGGGTGATCTACCTACCAAATTAAAGGACTATGAGTCTAGTTTCCAATGCTTCAAACCGTTTGTCAATACGATCTCGGAGTATTGAAATAATTGTATTTCCGTAGAACTGCACAGGCTGGTAGGTGACAAGTAGGTGCATCACCTACTTGCCAAAATTAAGGGCTAAAAGTTAAAAGCCCCAAGTCGGTCAAGAGAGGGCTTTTAAAAGATTCTAAATCCAGATAATTCACTATTATTTCACAGCTTCAAAACCTAAAAGAACCCCTGCAACCCCTCCCCAAAATAATACCACACAAACCCTAATTGATTTTCCCCTCTTTCAAGTTCTAGTTGAAGGTAAACCCTAGAGTTTGAGGAACCAAAGCAAGGGCTGAGTTATCTAACAAGCAAGGTGAGTTTACTGCTCTATTTAATATATTTTTTCTACTGTTAATTCTTGGTAATTCGTTCTATGTGTGTAAGAACTCACGAGACGGTGATCGGAAGCCGTGAGTTCGAGTTCTTCACTTGTAGCGAACTGTTTTGTGAACTGTTTTGTGTTGCTGTAAATGTGCGTGTTATACTACTGATTTGTGGAGTTTTGGATGAGGAAGGGTGTGGATAAACACCATATATATTTAGGGTGGTGGCCTGATAATTGTTCATAACATTTCCGGATCGTTTGACACGACTATAGTGGCCATTATACGTATGAAGTGATTGGTTTGTGCGTGGACTGTTTTGGGAGGTTCAATATGATTCTTATTGATGTTGTTTGGCTGTTTGGTGAATGTTTGGACTTGTGTGAAGTCATATATATAGGGGAGGTGCTGTCCGTTTTATTGCAAAATAGGTTACAGTCACTACATAATAGTTGCGACGCCTGAACGATAACGGTAGTATCATTTCTCTTATTGTAGACTAAGAAGTCGTGGAAGTTTCATAGCTTGAGATTGGAAAGTATTGCAAGGTATGTGAGACTATCCTTTTCCTTCTTTTGCACGACTCTGACTGTACACAATGCAATGAACGAACCCCAAAGATACTCTACTCTTAGAAGGTAGCAGTACGTATATTGTTTCCCCTCTTATGGGAGGATTGATATGTCATTAATTAACCATGGTAGTATGACTCTTATAAGTCCAGCATGCATTATCTATTTTACTATACCGAGCCGCGCTATAGTCGGCCGGGTATGGCACCTATTGTGCAACTATACATATGTATATGTTTTACTCTACTTAGTCGCGCTATAGTCGACAGCTATGTTACTCTACCGAGCCGCGCTATAGTCGGCCGGGTATGGCACCTATTGTGCAACCACTGATCAGTTGGGTATGATAATGAGGAGGCCCACAGAGGCATATGTATGAGATGATGATGAGGCCCACAGAGGCGTATATATGTATATGATGATTTTCAAAAGGATATAAATATATGTATATGCATATGCACGTCAGGCATGACATGGTTAATCGCCCTCAGAGGCATTCAGATGGTACATGTTGTATGTCTCTTACCCTGATGCTTATTATTGTTCTTGCATTATGTTTCCTGTCTTACATACTCAGTACATTATCCGTACTGACGTCCTTTACTTGTGGACGCTGCATGTCGTGCTGCAGGTCCGAGCAGGCAGATAGACGAAGCTCCCCCACCACAGTAGGCTACCCAGTTCAGCAGATATTGGCGAGATCCATCCTTCGGACTTGCCATAGTCTTGGTATGCATTCTGTTTTGGGCATGTCGGCGCCCTGTTCCGACATAGGTTGCACTATGTACGTTTTTGTAGAGGCTCATAGACAAGTGTCAATTTATGCATAGACAAGCGATGGGTTGACTTATGTACAGTTGAATTGCGTTGTCGGCAAACGTATGTATTTTGTTTTATGGTTTTGCATTGCAGCCTTGTTGGCCATATTATGTATATAAGTATG
>MCJB01021797.1:59750-77745 GCA_002018475.1 Nicotiana obtusifolia | reverse complement strand
ACGTATAAAAGAATTACCAAAGGAACATTTTTCTATATAAAATTCTATACTGCCCCAGCAGAAATACTATATGATGAGATAAAACCTATTATACAAGTTGTCAAGATTGGACTAACTAGAGAAATGATTATACCAGAGCAGATCGATATACAGCCCGAGATACCTAAGGAAGAGATACCTGACTTCTTTGCTAATAAAAGAATTATTGGACTAGCTACAATACTCAACGAGCTAACAAATACATTTCTGACTGAATCACCTATGTGGACATATTATTCGAGAGAGCAAACTATGGTTTATTCTCATTCAAAGGAGATCAGAGGCCAAGACATGGAAAATATAAGACAATGGATTATTAGTCTATTACAGCCAGAGGAAATACCAATCACAAGAGCTATAAAGAAAAATTTTATTTCAGAAAATTTATTATCATGATATTGCAAAATGATAGGACCTAGATACCAAGAACATAAATGCTCGAAATGTAATGGAGAAGATAATGTCATTCCAGAATTTAACATGGAGTGATTCTACAACTACCAGCAAAGACGAACAAAAGAGGAAGAAAAAAGAAGATGAGAAGTAAGAAGGAAATTAAAAGAAGAAAATGATGGCTGAAGAAATAATACTACATGAAGACAAAAAAGAGAAAGAAAGGGACTACAAGTTACTGCAAGAAAAAGAAGGAAAAATGATTGACAAAAACAAAGAGAAAAATACTACACCTAACAATAAATGAAGAAGACAAAAGATTGAAAAGAAGGGAGCAAACTACTTCAATGAAAGATTGAAAAAAGAGATACTACTGCAAAGAAGAAAGAAGAAGGAAAGAAGAAAGTAAAGAACGCTGCAGAGAAAGTGACATAAAGCAGAGGAAAACGACATAAAAAAGACAGCTATGTAACAAAGCCAAAAATAGTATAGTATTTTGCTTTTTGATCTTTAATTTTCAATCGTCCAAGTGTAAAGAAAAGGACGGTTAACTTTTTACTTTTTTGACTTTTAATTAGAAACGCCCATCTGTAAAGTAGGAAGGGCAATTAGGACTTTTTGTTAATAGTTTTTTCATGTATAAATAGAAGAAGGCAGAGACGGAGGAAGTAAGCCCAACAGAAGCCTTCACGGGCAAAGTTGCTCACTTCTCTCAAATCCCTCTGACCCCATCTTTATAAAATACATATTTAAGAAATAAACTACTTTGTTCATACATGGAGCATATATCACAAACTACTTCAAATACTACAGAGGAAAATCTACCAACAGAGGTAAATTTATTTATCATTATGAATAGCTAAACTTTTATATTCCTAATAATCTCTTAAATGTTATATTAGTTTAATCATGTTATAGTATTGTTTTACTGAACATCTTTAGTAAGTTTGCCATATGAGTAAGTAGGCTGAGAGTAGTCAAGCCCAGGCTATGCCGTCCTAAGGTGGAAACCGGAAAAGGCAAGGAGGCCGTGTTAAGGGGAGTACACAATGTTGAGGCGCTGCTAGGGTAGATGATTAAAGCCGAAAAAAGTATGGTAGTGACTAAATGAGATGTTCATTATAACTTTAATATAATATGATAAAACTGGCATAACATATATAGAGATTAGAGGGAATAAATGTTTAGAAATTAATGAAAATGGTGAATACTTATTTGTTAGATAACAATGAACAATATAAGATACTGGTACTATATACACTTAGAAAACTTAACAATGATGTTAAAGAAAAAATATTTGACTTATTAATTATGGAAGAAATAATAGAATCTACCGTACAACAATGGTATAATTTTGACATACTATATGATATAGATTTATCTGACTCAGATATCTATTCAGATTAATGATAAATCAAGAATATTTAGAACGTTGGATAAATACTATGAAAAACCTAGATTTATTAGAAAAATTACTTATAGACAATATAACAAGTTATATTAGAACACAAGACATAGAATATTTAGATTTTATTAACGAAAACATTATAGAAATGAAAAGATTAATACCACTAAAACATGAATACCATGAAAAAGTCTTCCCAAAAAATTAAGTACTTAACAAAATGACTTCCGCACCCCCCACAAGTGTCATAGAAGTTCCAAAGACACTTGTGGGTTACTTATGTTCTTGTAATTTCTATAGAGGTCTCATATGGCATGTATAAATAACTATTTTAATTATCATTTTTTAAGTAATCAAGTAAAATTGTTTATGAAAGGTTTAACAATTTCAAAAATCTTGTATGCGTTACATTTATCAAGTCATGATAATGTGGGTTACTTATGTTCTTGTAATTTCTATAGAGGTCTCATATGGCATGTATAAATAACTATTTTAATTATCATTTTTTAAGTAATCAAGTAAAATTGTTTATGAAAGGTTTAACAATTTCAAAAATCTTGTATGCGTTACATTTATCAAGTCATGATAATGTGGTCTGCTCGATCACGCTAAGGTATCGAGTGTCGTGTCCATCTCTCAAAGTTAAAGCGTGACAATGTGTGAGTGAGAGATGTTGAAAAATACTATTGGCATAATCCACCCATAAGTATTCTAATTGACTTATTGGTCTATTAGTTAATCATTTACATAAATCTTAAAAATTATCTATGGATACACTGTTATGGACACTGGAAAAATATGCTTTTTAAGAAACTAAAAAACACAGTTAGGATTTGAAAATTCTCTGAATATTCTGAGCGCGTTATTAGGTTATAGAAACCAAGGAATTTATCCGACTTGTGATAATTCTTACCGACCAATAATTCAAATCCTAATTGAAATAGATCTACTTCGGCAAATGTTATTACATCAAACTACTTCAATCTCTCTCTCTTTATATATATATATAGGGAATGGAAAACGTGACTTCGCACCTCTCTTTGTCCAAGAATCTTTTTTTTTTTGTTTTTTTTTTTTTTTGCTTTCTTTCCCTTCATTCTTTCATTTAATTTTTTTAAAAGTTGAAAATTGATTATTTTCTATCCTATTTATTACATCTCATTATATTCATTTCAGTTACAAAATAAAAAAGTAACAACCAACAATGTGTAACGGCTAAATATGAAGAGGTCTACCACATTTATAACACCTCTTAATTCTTACAAAAGAATTACTCTACCTTTTCCATTCAAATTTACTGGCACTTAACCAGAACTTTAAGCTATCTATTCCTTTGGTTTCTCAATCTGTTTTTCTCTTGCTCCTTTTTGTTTATTTTTCTGTTTCAAACCTTCATACTTACTTTATGATTTATTTTGCTTGGTTTTCTTTTAGATAATGTTTACAACTACTCAAGTTCTTTATTCAATATCATTTCTTTTAGTGTTTGTATTTATTAATAAAAGCATGGGTGTAAACTGTAAAGTGATCGATTTGTTGACTAATTTGGTAAAACATTTAGATTTTTTGGATGTGGAAGTTTATTGGAAGAGTAGCTTAACTCAGATGATGATAGCAGTCAGACTCGCGTGTTGAGACAAATTCAGCATAGTCACTTTTTTTCCTGGAAATTCGATTTAATTTGACAAGATTCTAACAAACGTGAGTGTAAGTTTTACTTGTAGTGTCTTCTAAAAAATATCTAAATAATAGTTCCTTGAATGCTGAGAGTGTAAAGGCAAGAAACCGGAGTGAACGGTGTGCTATGGTTCTTGGAAAAACCTTTGTAACATGAGGGCATTATCTTCGACCAAATATTGTTTGGGCGTCCATGATACCAAATAGGAGTAGTACTCATTACTTTAAGTGTGCATGTGGATTATCCTGAAAATCTATTGTTGTTTACGTTTTCTTTGTTTGTTATTTGTGCTTGATATAGTACATAATTGATGCTAACGGAGGCAAATGAACTCTTAAGTTTTGCCAATGTTATCTCCAATCATCCTTTCAATAACGAACAGAAGAAAGCAGAGAACAAAATTTTCCACAATTTTTGCTTGATTATTAAAGATACCAAACTTCATGAAAATGGAGTATTTCTTCTTTAGTCATATCTGATCTTTTGATTTAGTGTAAGATTGTCCATTTATCTCAAGAGTATATTGCAACCATCGTGTGATACTTAGAAAATCTATTTGCCTCATCCTCTTTCTTTGGCCCCCTTTGGATGCGGATCAATAATGGTGCTAACTTTTTGTAGATGATGCCAACTGAAAAGAATCTAATTGTCACAACCAAACTTTTACCGGAGCCGTGATTGTTAGGATCGATTCACTCAAACACTTTGAACTGATGCAGAAGATGAAGAAATCTTGAACAGAGAAAAGTTAAGGTAGAGAGACTTATTTCGTGGTAACACCCGTTAGGGTAAACTTTCACGACGGCGGAATTTATATATATTAATAATTAAGGGTATTTACCATATAAGGAGAATAAACAGTACAACCTATATATATATCCCAAATAGTCCCAAACCTATAAGAGAAAGGTCTCCCAATTTGACCAGGATTATAGGTTTTCCTTTCCCAAATCTATGAGGACAATGAGTTTTCCTAAACCTATAGGGATTATGAGTTTCCTAAAAATACAAGAAATAATTCAAGTCCATCACATATTAATCAGGCTCCACATCTAACAATTCTCCCACTTGGAGACTGATTCAGTCGTCCAAAAATTGTCCCAACATCATCAATATCTTCACCACACTGCATCATCTGTAGAAACAAACTATAGAAGACCAACTGAGGTTTTGCACAACCTCAGTTTCTCAACATCAACACATTTCGTCAACATGTCTGTTGGATTATTTGCACCCTCTATCTTTTCCAAACGCATATCACCATCCTCCACTACCCTGCGAGTTAAATGGTACCGTCTTCTGATGTGCTTTGTCTTCGAATATAGACTGGGTTCTTCACCAACTGTATGGCACTCTGGCTATCTGAATAAAGAATTTTCTCGCTCTGCTTCTTGCCCAACTCTTCCAGATAATCTGCCAGCCATATCATCTCCTTTCCAGTTTCAGCTATTGCCACATACTCAGCCTCTGTTGATGAAAGAGCAACACACTTCTGAAGCCTGGACATCTAACTCACTGCTGTACCACCTATGGTGTAAATATATCCGGATGTGCTCATGCTCGAGTCCACATCACCACCAGGATCAGCATCCACAAAACCCTGTAGATTCACTTTGCCTTTGCCAAAACTAAGTGAAATACTGGATGTACCTCTCAAATATCTCAGAAGCCACTTAACAGCTTCTCAATGCTCTTTCCCCGAATTCGCCATGTACCTGCTAACAACTCTCACTGCATGTGCTATGTCAGGTCTAGTGCAGACCATAACATACATCAAACTCCTAACTGCTGAAGCATATGGAATTAATTGCCATCTGCTCACGCTCTTCAGCTTGTCTTGGGTGACTGCCCCTTTGACAATTTTATGTGTTTTGCCAAAGGAGTAGTCCTGGGTTTAGCATCACTCATCCGGAATCTGGCTAACACCTTCTCAATGTATTGCTCCTGGGATAGATTTAAAGTGCCAGCAGATCTATCCCGAGAAATCCTCATCCCCAGAATCTGCTTCGATGCACCCAAATCTTTCATCTCAAATGTTGAAGACAGACTTGCCTTCAGATTGTTTACCTCCCTCATACTGGATCCTGCAATCAATATATCATCCACATACAAGAGTAAAAACACATAAGAATCAGTGTATTTCTTGAAGTAACAACACTGATCCTTTTCATCCCTTCAAAAGCCACTCTTGGTCATGAAGGATTCGAACTTTTTGTACCACTGCCTCGGTGCTTGCTTGAACCCATAAAAGCTCCTGTTGAGCTTGCACACCATGTGTTCCTTGCCCGGAACTACAAATTCTTCTGGTTGTTGCATATGGATCTCCTCGTCCAGATCTCCATGAAAAATGTTGTTTTTACATCCATTTGCTCAATATGCAAATTCTCTGATGCAACAATACTCAACAGAATTCGGATAGTAGTTAACTTCACAACAGGAGAAAATATTTCAGTATAATCAATACCTTTCCTTTGTGAATATCCTTTAACCACTAACCGAGCCTTGAACCTTCTTTTACCGTCTGGTTCTGCCTTGATTTTGAAAACCCACTTGTTCAACAAGGCTTTCTTCTCTGCAGGTAACTCAGTCAACACCCAAGTGTTGTTCTTCTCTGTTACAACCCGTAATTTCGCACGTTAGATTGCGTCATAAGATAGTCTATATTTATAGAGCCTAAGAACCGGAAAAGAGTTCAAAAAGTTAAGAAAAGGGTAAAAGGCTTCGCAAAGTTGGATATGCTACCGCAAAACTCACATGCGGGCCGCATATCTAACACTAAAATCGCAGACCAAGATAGATTTCTGGACAAAAACCAGTGCCAGAAATGCGACCATAAGTGCGATCGCATTCTTGAAATGCGAACCGCATATTACACCAAATGTGTCGCAAACTGAAACAAATTTTTGGGCTGAAATTAACGTCAGGAATGCGGTCGTATGCAGTCGCATTGTTAGAATGCGAATCGCAAATCAGGCCTCCTGTGTCGCATAATGTGACAGATTTCTGGGCTGAGAATTGCGACCAAAATGCGAACCGCATGTCGTTTCTGCGGTGAGAATGCGATCGCAAATTTGACAGGCGTCAGACAGGTGTATTGTTTAATTGCCAATTAAGGAACAAGTATATAAGCTCCAAGGTCGGTCAAGAGAGCTATTTTCGTCTTTACCCCATACCTCCCCAACGGAAACAAAGCCACACGACCCTTTCTCCAAAATCCCATGAACCCTAATCAATTTCCTCTCCTCCAAGTTCTAATTGAGAGTAAAAGCTAGAAATTGAAGAACTGAGGAAAAGCCTAACTGATTCTCTCTCTTTCAAGCCCTAATTGGGAGTGAGACCTAGAAATTGAAGAACCAAGGAAGAGGGCTGAGTTATCAAACATGCAAGGTGAGTTACTGCTTTCCTTGTACATTCTTTTCTGGGAATTCTTGATAACTCACTCTATGCATGTAAGAACTCATGGGATGGTGAATGGAAGCCATGGGTTCAAGTTAATTACTGCTAATGGAATGGGTTATGGTTGTTTTGGGTTGTTGATGAGCTGTATGTGCTACTACTATGTTTGTGAAGTTTTAGAAGAAGAAGGGTGTGGAGAAAAATCATATAGAACTAAGTTTGTAATTAGTAATAACTATACCGGTTAAAGGAAAATGATAGAATCGTTTCTTCTATTGTAGACTAAGGAGTATGACGATTGCATAGGCTTGAGAATTGATGCAGTATATACCAGGTATGTAAGACTATACCACTCTTTCTTTGCACGACTCCAATTATACAAATGCAATGAATGTACGAGCCCTCAAAGATACTCTATTCTTAGGAGCTAGGAGTGCTTTTATTGTTTCCCCTCTTATGGGAGGATTAATATGTTGTTAGCTCTTCGACCATACGTTGCCATGAAAGTATGATTTATATGAGTCCAGCATGCATTATCTATTTCATTACACCGAGCCGCGCTATAGTTGGCCGGGCGATGGCACCTATTGTGCAACTATATAAGCACCGAGCCGCGTTATGGTTGGCCGGGCGATGGTACTTCTTGTGCAACCACTGATCAGTTGGGTATGATGATGATGAGGCCCATAGAGGCGTATGTATAAGATGATTTTAAAGAGGATATATATATATATATATATATATATATATATATATATATGTATATATGTATATGCATATGTACCTCATGCATGTCATGGTTAGTCGCCTCAAAGGCTTTCAGATGATACAGGTTGTATGTTTCTTATCCTGACGTATTTTACTATTCTTATATTATGATTTTCCTGTCTTACATATTCAGTATATTATCCGTACTGACGTCCTTTATTTGTGGATGCTGCATGTTGTGCTGCAGGTCTGGGCAGACAGATAGACGAGGCTCCCCCACCACAGTAGGCTTCCCAATTTCAGCGGATATTGCGAGATCCCTCATTCGGACTTGCCGTAGTCTTGGTATGCATTATGTTATAGGCATTATGGGCATGTCGGGGCCCCGTTCTGACACAGGTTGCATCAAGTATGTTCTTGTAGAGGCTCATAGACAAGTGTCAGTTTATGCATAGACAAGTGTTGGCTTGACTTATGTATAGTTGAATTGCCGAGTCGGCAAACATATGTATTTTGTTGTATAGTCTTGCATTGCAGCCTTGTTGGCATATTATGTATATTAGTATGTTCATATTATGGTATGATAATTCAGTTCATTATGATTATTGTTCGAGATTTTATGTGTATGATAAGCCTTATAGATAATAAGGAAAGTTAGATGATGGGTATGCCGGTGCCCGTTGAGTAGGGTCCGGTGCCAGTCCCGGCCCTCCGTCTTGGGTCGTGACATTCTCAAGGGAGCTCAACTCATCATTCATGGCTTGCTCCCACTTGATTGAATCCTCCACCTATAGGGCCTCATCGAAAGACTCCGGTTCCCCTTCATCAGTCAGTAACAGATAATGTAATGAAGGTGAATACCTATATGGTGCTCTGATGGTCCTTGATGATCTCCTCAACAGCTGCTCAGGTGTCACTTGTTCCACCATAGGTTCTTCAGCAACAACGTTTGGATTTGGTTGAGTTTCTTCCGCAACATCTCTGGGTGTACTCTTTTGCAACTCAATATCAACTCCCACTTGCTTCGTAGTGTCTGAAACCTTCTGCTCTCTGTCCTTGTATAGGACAAACTCATCAAATGTCACATCACAATGTCTTAGGATCTTTTTGTTCTTGTCATCCCAAAACCTGTAACCAAACAAGTCAGAACCGTAGCCTATGAAGTAACACTTCACAGCCTTAGCATCAAGCTTGTCTCTTTTCTCTGTATCAACATGAACATAAGCCGTACAACCAAAAGTTCTCAAGTGTGAGTAATTGAGCTCTTTTTTCGTCCACACCTCCTCTGGGATCTTGAACCCCAGGGGAACTGATGGTCCCCTGTTGATCAAGTATGCAGCTGTGCTCACAGCATCTGCCCAAAACATCTTGGGCAGCCCACAGTGTATCCTCATGCTCCTTGCACGCTCATTCAATGTTCTATTCATCCTCTCAGCAACTCCATTCTGCCTAGCCTTACCGGGAACTGTCCTCATCAATCTGATTCCCTCAGCTGCACAGAATGCTTTGAACTCTAACTTGTCATACTCTCCTCCTTTGTCAGACCTCAGGCATTTGATCTTCAAACCAGTCTGATTTTCAACTTTAGCTTTCCACCTCTTGAAAGTCACAAACACATCTGACTTATGCTTCAAGAAATAGACCCACACCTTCCTGCTGAAATCATCAATGAAGGTGGCATAGAACCTGGATCCTCCAAGTGATGAAACGGGAGACGATCCCCGAACATCTGTATGTACCATTTCCAACCGCACTTTCTTCAGCTCTCTAGCAGTCTTTGTGAAGCTAACTCGTTTCTGTTTTCCCATAACACAGCTTTCACAAAGACCTATATCAACAGACTTCAGGTCCTCTAATGCTCCTTTTGCAACCAGCATCTTCATTCCTTTAGCACTCATGTGTCCAAGTTTGTTGTGCCACAGACATGAACCGGAAGCACCCTCAGCGACAGCAAGCATGTTAATACACCCTGCAGTGGTGTACAAGGTTCCAGATTTGGTGCCACTAGCTACAGTCATAGCACCCTTCACAATCTTCCACGAACCTTTCCCACACTCTGCTGTATAGCCTGTGCTATCCAACTGACCAACAGAGATCAAATTCTTCTTGAGAGCAGGAATATATCTGACATCCTCTAATATCCACTGGTTTCCCGATGGGGTCTTTATGCAGACATCCCCCTTTCCTTCCATCTCCAAGGCTTTGTTGTCAGCAAGATACACCTTCCCAAAATTTCCAGATTTGAAATTTTGGAACAATTCCTTGCTTGGAGACGAATGAAGGATGCACCAGAATCCAAAATCCAGGACTCGACCAGGCTGTCCACACTAAGGATTAGAGCATCCGCAATGTCTTCTACGAAATTTACAGAATCACTATCATCTCCAGATTTATGATTTTGCTTCTTCTTTGGTTTCATACAGTTTGTCCGATAGTGCCCTTTATCTCCACAGTTCCAACAAATCACGTTGGGTCTGTTCGGAGATTTTCCTTGATTGTTTGATTTTGATCGGCCATGTTGACTTTGGCCTTTCGACTTGCTTTTCCCCCCTTCGGTCAATGCTGAGAGTACTGCCCGATGAATCTCCCACTTCTCATTTGCTAATGTTTTCGCTGAGGACAACATCACGGATTTCATCAAACTTCAACTTCCCAGATCCACGGGAACTGCTAATCACAGCAACAACAGTATCCCAAAACTCGGGCAGAGATGACATCAAAATCAACGCCTTAATTTCATCTTTGGAATTAATTTTCACAGAACTCAGTTGACTCACAATCATATTGAACTCATTTATATGATGGGCAATAGATCCATTCTCAGACATCTGTAAATTGAACAATCTACGCATCAAATATACCTTGTTCATGGCCGATGGCTTTTCGTACATATTTGATAGCGCCTTCATCAGATCTGCCGTAGTCTTCTCCTTAACGATGTTAAACGCCACGTTTCTCGATAAAGTCAACCGGATCAACCCCAACGCCTGGCGATCCTTAAGCTTCCACTGCTCCTCTGTCATGAAAGCCGGCTTTACCTCAGTCAAGGGTTCGTGAGATCTTTCTGGTACAGATAGTCTTCGATCTGCATCTTCCAGAAACCGAAATCGGATCTATCAAACTTCTCGATTCCAATCTTCGAACTCTCCATCTGCAGTGATCGTGTTGAATCTCCAAAGCTCTGATACCAGTTGTTAGGATCGGTTCACTCAAACACTCTGAACTGATGAAGAAGATGAAGAAATCTTGAAGAGAGAAAAGTTAAGGTAGAGAGACTTATTTCGTGGTAACACCCCGTTAGGGTAAACTTCCACGGCGGCGGGATTTATATATATTAATAATTAAGGGTATTTACCATACAAGGAGAATAAACAGTACAGCCTATATATAGAACCCAAATAGTCTCAAACCTATAAGAGAAAGGTCTCCCAATTTGACCAGGATTATAGGTTTTCCTTTCCCAAATCTATGAGGACAATGAGTTTTCCTAAACCTATAGGGATTATGGGTTTCCTAAAAATACAAGGAAATAATTCAAGTCCATCACATATTAATTAGGCTCCACACC
This sequence comes from Nicotiana obtusifolia, assembly GCA_002018475.1. NCBI lineage: Eukaryota > Viridiplantae > Streptophyta > Magnoliopsida > Solanales > Solanaceae > Nicotiana > Nicotiana obtusifolia. Next base: position 66,558 of record MCJB01021797.1, on the reverse strand, counting down.
TAACAGTGATGGCGCCTAACACTACTTGCTAGACAACCCAACAGATTCACAATAACAATAAGCTTAATAAACAGAAATTAAGAATCTCATATGTGGAAATAACATGAAATAACTGAGAAAAACAACAATAGTACTACTACAACCATCCAAAAGATATGGTGTCAACGAGTACATGAGCACTATTGAATATTAAAATACACGGCCAAATCCTCCATACAACTGTCTGAATAGTACAACAGAAATAAATGAAAGAGAATTTCAAGGTCTACGGACAACCTAGCAGCTACCTCGTAGTCTCCCAAAAGCTGTTATTCACACAACTCTAGCAATTACCACGTCCGAAAGTACCTGGATCTGCACATGAAGTGCAGAGTGTAGTATGAGTATAACCGACCCCATGTACTCAATAAGTAACAAACCTAACCTTGGGCTGAAAGCAGTGACGAGCTTGAAAGAAATAGTCAGTGACCAACAACAATAATCAATAACAGCTCAGGTTATATAAAGAAACAACATAAGCAATTAACTCGATGCTATCATGTTCAGCTTGTTCACAATTTTAGGAATTGAGACATGCTTTTCAAGTATAATAGTTAAAGCCCAAAAAAGATAAGACACTTCGTTTATGAGCTAGCATGAGGAATGTACATCTCTATGCCTACATGTCAAATCAATATCATCATAGTGAAACCATCAAGGATAACTACACTCATTACGCTCACGATGCCTGGGACAATGCCTCTCACCACACACACAATTACACTCAGCAATGTACGGGTGCCTGGCATAAATACCCTCACCAAAGCATATATATCTATGTGCATGCAGTCACTGTAATATCACTCTGTTGCATTTTGCAACCCGATCCAATACGGCCTACTCAAAACTAAGAGGGGATGCCGCCTACTACTAAAATCCTGATTTTTATAATTCACAACACGGCTCTATGGCCCACATAAGTCATCGACCTCTCAAGTATCAAGGGCTCAAAATCTCATAGCACACAGTTCAAACAGTATAACATATGGAAAACAACAACAGCATGTGATGTAACAAACAAATAAAGTACAGAGACTGAGATATGACATGCAAATGAAGAATTATGACTGAGTATATAACTATAGTTAAGGCAAAGAGCTCAAAACTGCAGGAATAACTCCATTATGTCACCAAATAAACACATAGCTTAGCGATGATTTCTAACATGAATCATAGTTCGAATAATCAAACGAATAGAGAATATACGGATACAACAAGATAATAGTCTAAATTCCACTCGAGTCATGAATACCCCGATGCACGCACACACGCCCGTCACCTAGGACGTGCGTCACCCCCCAACACATCTCAAATATCATAGTTCTCAGGGATAAATACTCTCAAATCCAAGTTTAGATATGCTACTTCCCTAAAATTACGGAAATCAATACTTAGAAATATATGCAAAGTAAACGCAAAAAGTCAACCCAGGGCCTGCACCCCAGAACCCGAACAAACTCACTAATTCTTAACACCCACTCCGATACGAGTCCAAATATATGTGTTTCATCCCAATCTAACCACAAATGGATCCTTAAATCATTAAATCTCACTCTAAAATTCTCAAAATTTCAACTTAAATTCACATAAACTAGGCATAATAATCTATGGGTAATCAATATCTATCATCAAAATTGAATAAAATCCACTTACCTCTTCAATTGCAGCTAAAAGTCTCCCGAAAATCACCCTTAGCGGAGCTGCACAACTGAAAAAAATGAGAAAATGACCAAACCATTCGAATATAATATTTTGCCTGTGATTCCGCATATGCATTTACTAAACCGCATCTGCAAAACAACATTTGTGTTCAAAATATCGCATATGCGATTCCCCACTCAGCCTCCAACCTTCCACGTTTTCGGCCTCACCTTCGTGCCTACGGACCTGCTTCTTCGGAAACCTCATCGCAGAAGCGTTTCCGCTTCTGTGAAAAATCCTCCGTATCTGCAGACCCAACACAACCTGCCTAGATTCACTTTTGCGGCTCCATGTCCGTATTGTGGATCTGCACCTACGGCCATCCCTTTGCAGGTGCAAAAGTAGCAGAGATCAGAAAAACAACAGTAATGTGTTAAGTCCAAAAATTAATCCTAAAACATCTGAAACACACGCGAGGCCCCCCAGGACCGTGTCCAACCATTCCAACCAATCCCAAGACATAACATGAACCTATTCGGAGCCTCAAATCACATAAAACAACTTCAAACCACAATTCGGACCACGATTCAAGCCTAAGAACTAATGAATTTCAACATCCAAAACCCATGTCGAACCACATCAAATCAACTCGGAATAACCTCAAATTCTGCATGCAAGTACCAAATGACACAACAGACCTATTGCAACCCCCGGAACCACAATCTGAACCCGATATCAATAAAGTCAACTCGCGGTCAAACCTATCAACCTTCCAAACCTTCAACTTCTAACTTTAACCAAAAGAACCAAATCAACCTATAGACCTCCAAATCCACATCCTGACATAGGCCTAAGTACAAAATCACCATAAAAATATTTTGGAACCATCAAATCTCCATTTCTGATTCATCTACACTAAAGTCGAACTCCGGTTAACTCTTTCAACTTAAGCTTCCAACCTTGAGACTAAGTGTCCCAATTCACTCTGAAACTTCCCTAAAACTAAACCAACCACCCCGACGAGTCATGTAACCACAATTAGTCATATGTAAAGCATCAAATAGGGAAAACGGGGATAAAATACTCAAAACGACTAGCCGGGTTATTATATTTGTTTTTTAAATGTTCATCCTCGAACGGGTCTAGAATTATATCTAGAGTTTCAAAAAGGAGAAGATATATGCTCTGCATCTCCTGCTCGGTCTCCCAAGTAGCCTCCTTGATCGGTTGACGTCTCTAATGAACCTTCACTGACGCTATATTCTTCAATCTCAATTTTTGAACCTGCCGATCCAAAATAGCCACTGGCTCCACATTGTTTGTCAAATCCCTATCTAACTACATCGTGCTGAAGTCCAAAAACAGACGACGGGTTCCCATAATACTTTTGGAGTACAAAAACATGAAACAATTGGTGAACTCCCGATAGACTAGGTGGCATGGTAGTCTGAGGCCACCTCCCCTACTCTCTCAAGAACCTCAAAAGGACCAATATACCTAGGGCTCAACTTTACCTTCTTCCCAAACATCATCACACCCTTCATGAGCGAAACTAAGCAGAACCTTCTCGCCCACCATATGCAACATCACGAGCCCTCCTGTCAGCATAACTCTTCTGCCTGGATTGCGTTGTACGAAGCCGCTCCTGAATTAACTTCACCTTCTCTAAAGCATCACAGACCAAATCTATGCCCAACAACCTAGCCTCCACATGCTCAAACCAACCAACAAGAGAATAACATCACCTCCAATATAAGGCCTCACAAGGAGCCATCTGGATACTTGACTAGTTGATGCTGTAGGCGAACTCTGCTAACGGAAGATACTGATCCTATGAACCCTCAAAATCCAAAATAAAGGCACGTATCATGTCCTCCAAGATTTGAACAGTGCGCTCGGACTGCACGTCCGTCTAGGAGTGAAATGTTGTACTCATCTCGACCTATACGCCCAACACTCGTGGCATCTCTCTCAAAAGATGCAATATGAACAAAGTGCCTCAATCCGAGCTTATAGACACAGGCAGACCATAAAGGCAAACAATCTTACAAATGTGAATCCAAGCTAGCTGCTCTGAAGAATAGGTATTCATGACTGCAATGAAGTGTGCAGACTTCGTCATCCTATCCACCATAACCCATACTGCATCAAATCTCCTCAAGATCCGTGGAAGTCCAACTAAGAAATCCATCGTGATACGCTCCCACTTCCACTCCAGAATATCAAGCCTCTGAGGCAAATCACTGGGTCTCTGATGCTCGTACTCACCTGCATATTTCAAACACCGAACATACTCATAAATATCTTTCTTCATCCTCCGCCAACAATAGTGCTGCCTCAAGTCCTGGTACCTCTTCGCGGCACCCGAATTAATGGAATGCCGCAAACTATGGGCCTCCTTCAACTATCAACTCTCGCAACCCATCCACATTTGGAACACAGATCCGACCCTACATCCTCAATACCCTAGCGTCACCAATAGTAACCTCCTTAGCATCCCCGTGTTGTAACGTGTCCTTCGGAAAAAGCAAGTAGGGATCATCATATTGACGTGCCTTGATGCATTCAAACAAAGAAGGTCGTGAACCACGCAATCAAGAACCTGGCTTGGCTCCGAAATATCTAACCTAACAAACCGATTGGCCAAAGCTTGAACAACCAATGCTAATGGTCTCTCCCCAACTAGAATATAAACAAGACTCCCCATGCTCTCAACCTTCCTACTCAAAGCATCGGCCACCACATTGGCCTTCCCAGGTGATAAAGTATGGTAATATCATAGTCCTTTAGTAGTTCTAACCAGCTCCGTTGCCTCAAGTTCAAATTCTTTTTCTTGAATTACTGCTTGAGACTCCTGTGTTCCATGAACACCTCACAAGACACGTCGTAAATATAATGCCTCTAGATCTTCAGCGCGTGAACAATGGCTGCCAACTCCAAATCGTGTACACTGGTTCTTCTCATGGGGCTTCAACTGATGCGAAGCATAAGTAAAAGTTCTACCCTCCTGCATCAACACGTATCCAATGCCAATCCATGAAGCATCACAATAAACTGTATAGGGCCCCGATCCCAAAGGCAAGACCAAAACCGAAGTTGTAGCCAAGGTAGTCTTGAGCTTCTAAAATCTTTCCTCACACTCAATCAGACCATATGAATGGGGCACCCTTCTGTATCAATCTAGTTGTGGGGCTTCTATAGATGAAAACCCCTATACAAAATGGTGATTATACCCAACCAACCCAAGGAAACTCCGAATCTGGGTAGTAGAAGCCAGTATAGGCCAACTCTTAACTGACTCAATCTTCTTCAGATCTACTATAATCCCCTCACTAGAAACCACGTGGCCCAAGAATTCCAAACTTGCACTTGGAGAATTTAGAATATATCTTTTTCTCCCTTAACGCTTGGATCACGATCCTCAAGTGTTGCTCATGATCCTCCTGGCTGAGTGAATACACCAATATATCATCAATGAAAACTATGATGAGGGAATCAAGATAGGGTTGAAAAAAATTGTTCATCAAGTGCATAAAAGTTGTTGGGCATCGGTCAACCCAAAAGACATCACCTGATGGTACCCCAATCTCAAATCAATCTTTGAGAATACTCGACCACCCTGGAGTTGATCAAATATGTCATCAATATGCAATAGTGGGTACTTGTTCTTAATTATAACCTTGTTCAACTGCTTGTAGTCAATATGCATCCTCATAGAGCCGTCTTTCTTCTTCACAAATAGGATCAGTGCACCCCAAGGTGACACACTAGGCCTGGTGAAACCCTTATCAAGCAACTCCTGAAGTTATTCCTTCAACTCTTTCAACTCAACTGGTGCCATGCGATATAGTGGAATAGAGATGGGTTGGGTGTCCACCACCATATCAATACCAAAATCAATGTTCCTATCGGGTGGTATGCCCGACAAGTCAATTGGAAATATATCTGGAAACTCCCTCACTATCGGAATTGATTCACATGTAGGAGTATCAGCACTAACATCCCTCACGAAGGCCAAATACGTTAAAACCCCCTTCTCAACCATCCATTGAGCCTTCAGAAAAGATACCACTCTACTAGGAACATGATCTAGGGAGCCTCTCCTCTCTCACCTCGGCAATTCCGGCATCGCTAACGTCATAGTCTTAGCATGATAATCGGGAATAGCGTGATATGGTGACAACCAATTCATGCCCAAAATCACGTCAAAATCTACCATATTGAGCAAAAAAAGCCGACTCAAGTCTCATAACCCCCCATATTCACCATACAAAACCAATATACATGGTCCACCACAGTAGAATCACCCACTGGTGTAGATACATGAACAAGCATAACTAAAGAATCAGGAGGCATATCCAGATAAGGAGCGAAGTATGATGACATATATGAATAAGTGCAACAAGGATCAAATAACACTAAATGCATAGTAACGGGTCTGACCACTACCGGACTGACCTCCCTCTCTAGGGAGACCTCGACCCGTACGACCTCCACCCCGAGCTAGCTAAGCGGGTGGTGTAGCAATTGCTGTGGGAGTCATAGCCTGACCTCCCTACTAAATGGAACATCTAAGAAGATGGGGGCAATACCTCCTCAGCATGCCCCAGCTCCCCACCATCGTAGCAACCTCGACCTAGGGATAATTACGGGGCCTAAATCGAACCCCCTGAACCAGAATAACCACTAGAAAAGCTCGATACCGATAAACCCTGAACTGATGGAGTGTGATAAGAGCTTTGAGATGAGAGTGCACTGAATGATGACTGACTGGGTGAGCATTGTACGAACTATGGCTAGTTGAAGGACTATGAGAAACCTGATGAGCTATCTGAGCGGGCATAAAAGGACGACCTTTGCTATGAAATGAAAGGCCTCCAAACGAGGCACTACTGAAATCACCAGAACCATGGGGCCTCTTGACCTCCCGCTCCTCTCGCACAAGCCTTCGAACCTGCTCGAAGAGCAATCTCGACCACCTGGTCAAACCTAGCATCTCTCGGCCTCTTGAGCCAAACTGGAATGTAGACCATAGTTGAGGCCATCAATAAACCTCCTGATCCTCTCTCTCTCTCTCTCTCTCTCTCTCTCTCTCTCTCTCTCTCTCTCTATCTCTCTCTCTCTCTCT